>RANZ01000017.1:0-206256 GCA_009805285.1 Neurospora terricola FGSC 1889 | reverse complement strand
GTCGCTCGCTGGCCCGCAGCCGCAACGCTACCGAGGACCCCGACGCCATGGAGGTGGATACCCCCAAGAGCGCCGCCGAGCGTCTTCGCTCTCAGAGCCGCCCGGCCCAGCGTGGCCAGGGCGCGACGAACAGGCGCGACGACGGTGTTACTGGCGGTGTGGGTATGGACGCGGAGACGGCCCGTTCCAAGGTCGAGAGGGTGGCCAAGCTCGGCCAGCGCAAGATGAACAGGATGGCCAGAGCCGGCGAGGCCGACAGGCATATTGGTGCTACCATGCCCAAGCATTTGGTACGTCTTTTCCCCCATTGTCCCCCATTCCTTTGTCATCATCATCCATATGCTAACCAACATGTTCACTACAGTTCTCTGGCAAGCGTACTGTTGGCAAGACACAGCGTCGTTAATTGGATCCATGTTTGGTCATGTCGTGGGGGTGTCTCGTCTCATCTTTTGGCGGTTGTGTTCTCTACTGTTTCTTGGGAAATGATTCCATATATCTGCGTCATCGGTCTTTTTATCATGTTTATAACGTAGACTACCATCTCGAGGCGTTCTTGGGCAAAATGGGAAAAAAGGATGTCAACATATAACACATTGAACTACTTCTTGGGCTATGTATGCTTGTTGTATTCCAGCTTGTGAGATATATGATGTGGCTCTGATCAATCCTGGAAGCGAGTTCCTCCTGTATTGATGAGATACCAGCTCATCTAGGTTTAACTTGTGCAACTCGTGAACCCCGAGATTCTTCCCAAAGACTCCGTCGAGAAGATGTGTTCATCTGTTGCCTGCTCGAACGTAAATGTTCAGTTTAACAACTCAGGGGCTCCGCGAGCATCTCAGCTCCACATCCAATATCTCCACGGTGTCAACATTCACTGTGCACACCAGGGGCACCACCTCCATTTCATTTGATTACTTGTGAGATTATGTGATTTATTACGCGCTCTTCCTTCCCTCGTCCCGTCCAAATCTACAAGAAATACGATGTATCCATACGTTTGTAGACTGAATAGTCAGTCGCTGGCTGTCCATAAACCTCGCTAAGCAGAGCAACCTGTACCTTTATCTAGTACTTGTTCAAAGTGAGTGAGACCATCGATTAAATGTTGTTATGTTATACCCTAATCCATTATCCCTGTGTCATGTCATATTTACTCCTGCGACATCTGGATACCCTCCCTAAGACCTTCAACAACAAGCTCCTCGCCCGCGCACCGGCGGTAGATGTCCTTGACGTCCTCTGTCGAGGTCTCAAAGTGGCTGGTGGCGTCGTAGCTCTTGGAGATGAAGATATTGTCGTTGCGGCCGTCCTCGAGGGGCTCGTAGAGAGGGATGGGGGGACCCTGTTTGGGAATTTTGTGTTAGTTATCTAAAAGCAAGGTACGAGTGATGGGGGGAACAAAACATACCATGAACTGCTCCTCGATCTTGCCGAGGCGCTCGATACCAGGGGCGAGCTCGAGGTGGTGGTTCGCCGAGGTCTCGGCAATGGTCGAGACGATGGCGATCCAGTAGCCCTTGGGGCAGACGTTGTGCGCGGAGGAGACGCAAGCGATGTAGATATCTGGAGCGCGTTTGTTAGTGATCTGTCTCGTACGACCATTCACTCTCGTTCTGGGAGCGTAAAACTTACCGTTCTTGCGGCCAACCTGCGACTGGGGAATGATCAACTGGCACGAATCGGCATCGTTGGTGCTAGCAAGCGGGTGCTTGAGAATGCAGATGGCGCGGAGGACGTGGCCGACAACCTTGACCTTGTCGGGGAAGTAGCTGGGGTCGCCGAGGATCATCTTGGCACGGGTCTCGAACTTCATCTCGGGCTCGACACCGGTCATGGTGGCCTTGATGCCGACGGCCTTGCCGTTCTCGTAGACGAGCTCGTCGACGTTGGTGTTGAGCATGTAGGTACCGCCGTAGATGGCGGAGAGACGGGCGAAACCCTGGGGAAGCTCGCCGAGGCCGTAGAGAGGGTAGATGTATGGCGACTTGCCGTAGCGGGCGACGGACTGGCCGTAGAGGCGGATGCGCTCGATGGTCTCAGGGGCGGCGCCAGGGGTGTCGAGGTAGTTGTCGTTGAGGTAGAGGGCCATGGCGTGGCCGACGAAGTCCTTGGTGCCGGTCTCGAGGCTGAACTTGTCAAAGACCTCCTTCATGGTGCAGGTGGACATGTCGAGACCTGGAAGCGCCTGGGGTTAGCGCATTTGAAGGGATATGACAGCAAGTGTATCTGGCCGAAACTTACCCTTGTGTGTGGCCGAGTTCTTGGGGTCGAACTCGCCAACCCACTCGATGAAGCTCTTCATGCGGCGCTTCTCGAAGATGCCCATGAGGGGCGAGCGCAACGCCTCGGCGGCATCTGAGGGGACCTTGGCGATGGTGGCCTTGGAACCAGCACCCTGCTGTACGTAGCTGCCGGCAACCTGCTTGAACTCGAGGTAACGGGTGACATCGGTAGAGACGAGGATGTTGGTAAGCTCGCCAGAGGACATGAGGAACTTGGGAACAAGGTCGATGTTCCAGTCGTTGGGGCGGCCGTATTGCTTCCAAGGCTCGGTACCCGCGGTATAGTTGCCATACTTCTTGAAGAGCGTCTCGAGGTTAACGGACGCCGCCTCACTGCGCAAAGAGCCGTGTTAGCTTGTTGTCATCATGGTTCGATAGGGGGTTGAAGGGGGAAGTACGAACCCGCCGTAGTGGTCGTTGCGGTCGATATGGAGGACCTTCTTTCCCTTGACACTGAGAACACCCGAAAGGATACACTCGGTCAAGCCAGTGCCCAGCACAATGACATCGTACTCCTTGGCGATCTCGTCGGCCATGGTTGTGGTGTTGATGGTATTAGTTGTTTAGAGGGAGTCGGTCTTGCGGTCTGCAAGCTACAAGCAACAAGCTACAGGTAGGAAGCTTGTTTGGATTAGAGGGGGGTGGTGGGGTTGGTGAGAGTAGGTAGGTTGGTATATAGCAAGCAGGCTAAACACACGGAGAATGGAAGAAGCAGAATAAGAAGAATGGGACGGGAAGAACGAAGTCGAAGGCGGATCACTTGGTACTAAATGGGGAGTCCGTCGCTGTGGATTGTACGGATTAGGTACGGGGTAGCCAGAGAGATGATAGATGACGGGCGGGACGGGGACAGCAGTGTGGACTGGCGAGACTGGAACCTCGTCGTAGACTGGACAACTGACAGGAGGCGGCGTCGGTCACGTTCGCCCCGGACACGGACACGACCAGGCACTGACACTCCAGTCGAGACAAGGGACGACGTTGACGGACTGGGGCCGCACTGGGCTGCCACTGCACGCTGCATCGCTGGCACCGCCTGCACCGGCCTGCGACAGCAGCTTCCACCTGTTGCAAGTACGGTGTGCAGGTGCAGGTAACTGTCAGGCATGGGTCCAGGTCCCGTCTGTCCACCTCTCCATTGACCATGTCGTCCGTCGCCTGTCAACCTCAACCATTCAAAGCCATTGAGAGGCAACAGACAACTCTGATGAAAGTAGGGGGCATGTCCAATGCATGGTCATGTCTCCTGGGCGGTCTCCTAGGCGGTCTCTCCTAGCCCAGACTTGCTGCCAGCCAGTGGTAGCGGATGGCTCCTGGATCGTCACCGTCGTGGTAAGTGGGGGAGTCTTAGAATGAGGGGCGGGAACGGGACCCCGCTTTGAGCTTCTTTGAGCTAGACCGGAGCCAAGGAGACGGTCGGTAATGTCCCCCTAATGTCCCCTGGTGGGACTCTGTCTCGCTATGATTTGATGTCCAGGCCAAGACAACAAGCAGAGACAGCACATGAAGACCATTCATTTGATGGAGGATCCCCTGGCTTTTCGTGGCTTGCTTCATCTGGTCCCGCAATGATAATTGAATCGCCAAACCTATATATATCTGATATACCACTCGACATTTGTATCGAAAATTGGACATTGAGCCGAGCTTGTCTCGTCTATCCTGCCAATCCTGCCATGCCCTTCCTCCTGACCTCTCCATGGTCTCGCCTGTTCAGGTTGGCGCCGATGATGATCTCCCCAGCTACGATGGAAATCTAGACAGATCCTAAGCGAGATGTTGGTATACAGAGATTCACACACCCCAGATCTCGGCTATTCAGCCCATCACTATTCACCAGGGACCGCCTAATTCATTGGATAACCCATTCCCATGAACCCCATGGGGCTTTTTCGTTGGCTTCTTTATGAAAATCTCCCAGGCCATGTCCTTCCCTCTTTGAACGTGGCCTGCCCGGTTGAATTTGGCTGTTGTACAGTGAACACATATGATGCTCGTTACACTATCGATACAGGTTGCAATGTGTGGTGGTTTGTTTTTGGAAACGGGTATCGTGTTTCCCCTCGTCCTCTTACCGCAAGGGCAGCTTCATGACCGGCCCGTCTATTTCATGGTCTCCTTCTCCGAACCGCTTCCTCGCTCATACCCTAGGAGCTTCGGCTTGGGACTTCGATGATGGTATCGTTGTTGGGTCGATTTCTGTGGTAGGTTGCGCCTCGCTGGCCTCGGCATCCTCCGCCGTCTCTTCCGCCTCCAGGAATGTGCTAGGCTTGTAGGGGTTCTCGGGGTTGGACAGGTCGATCTCCGGGTCCTGCTCGGCCAACTTCACCGCATCCTCCCAAGCATAGAAGCGCTCGGTGAGCACGTGCTTGATTCCGCGCATCGTTTGCTTGACCTAAAAATTGAAGAGAACCATTGTCAGCTCTCTGCCGTAACCCATTAAACGGGCCTTCCTTCCTGTCATCCACCTACATTGCGATCACGCTCGTTGGCCTCAGCAAGACCGAAACCCAACTCGCTCTTCTTGCGCTCCCAGTTCGCCGTTGCAATGCGGTTGCGCTCCTTGACGCAAACCCACCACAGCCGGTGCAGGTCGTCCCACGACTTCTTGCGCAGCTCGGAAACGGTCCAGGCGCGGCCGTGCTTGGTGTGCTCAATGGGGGCCATGGCGACGGTCTCGCGGTCGTAGAAGAAGTCCCAGAGGCCGTGGTTCTCGTCGACTTGGATCGGGGGCAGCTCCTCGCGCGGGACGGGCTCGGGGAGGGGTTCGTCGGAGACGGAGAGCTTCCAGCGGGTGCCGGACTTGCGCAGCGCAGACTCGCCACGCTTCTTGGAGTTGTCGCGGGTCACGCGGGCGGTCGGATATTTGTGGCGCTTGAGGAGGGCGGCGGAGGTCGAAAGCGCCCTGACCGGGACGGCGACGGCGACCTTGGATGCTGTTGCGGCCGAGCGGCAGGTCTGCATAATGGCGCCCATGGAGGGCCGGAGGGCGGCTGGTGAGGCCATGGCGGAAGGGTTGTGGTGTGGTGTGTGGTGGTGGTTGGTGAAAGTGTGTCCCAACCCGATGCCCGCTGCTCCGTATGCACCGTCGTCCGAGTCGCAGTGGGTGGTCAATCGTAGGCGCGCGGTGCGGACTGCGGTGCGGCTCCGGGACGGCAGCAACTCGCTCCACGGCCTCTGGCACCGCAAAATTTAGGTGGGTCCGAGCTTGGTCCCCGTTCGTGCCGCCAACGGATCCTCATTGGTCCCATTTGATCGGTCCGGAGTCCGGACGACGAATTGCCGGATGAATTGGCGGCAAGCATGGTAGCAGCCCGCTAACTGTCCACGCTAGTACAGACAGGGCTAAGCTTGACTATAACTTCACTTCCAATTGCTTTTCTGACCAATCATAAGACAATGTGTTTACTTAAAGTCAACGCTATTCCTACCAATGAACAACTTTCGTCGAACGACACAAGGTCAACGTCCTCTCTTCATCCCGAGGCCGTTGACTCTCAAGTCTCACAATTCCGTCAGGTCTCTCTCATTTATTCGTTGAGCACCTGAATTTGTCATTCTTTTGGGTAGACATCATGGTCTTCCAGTGAGTGCTTCTCGATTTTCGTCCGAGTCACGTAAACGCCCAATCCGCCAATGCCCTGTCCAGCACTTACACAATCCAATTTTCTGTCCGAGGCACCCTCAACCCATCTCCCTTCCAAGCCTCCCATAACCATAACATGCCATTTAGCCAACTGTCATAACTTCCTTGTAAAGGCCTCGAGCAGATTGAGTCCTAACGAAGCACAGAACCTACCGCAACCTTTCCTCACGTGCCCGCCTCGGCGTCGGCATCGCCTTCACCCTGTGGGGTCTCATCGGCCTCAAGCTGTCTGATAAAGCCGAAGAAAAGCTCGGCTACACTCCCACTGAAGAGGATCGCAAAGCGTTGGAGAGGTTCAAGCCTCGGATTATCGAGGTTGAGAAGGAGGTTGAGAAAGTCATTGAGAGCGAGAAGTAATGTTTCTCTTCGGGGAGTGAAATTGGAGTGATGGTGATGGTGATGGGGATGTGAAGAGAGGATGGGCTGGTTGAAATTATCATCACCGGTGCTGGTGGTACCGGCACCGGCAACAACAGCAACACAAACAGCAGCACAAGCAGGAACATCAACAACAGAAACAGAACAACAGCACCTGTCACTGTCAGGAAGAGATATAAGCAAGCCATTTCAATATGGACTTAAGACGCCAACCACTTCCTTCTACCGTGTATAAACTTGTCTATACTCTGCACGTGCGGCCGAATTAGCGGTTGAGTACAGCCAGTTATACAAGCTATGTGCCTTGCTTGTCGAAGGGCGAAGAACAATACTCGACATGATACCATAACCACCCATTACGTCGCGCACCCATTCGGCATGGCCGCGCAATGTCTTGACGCAGTACCCTTCACTGATCTATCTGATTGGTAAGTTTTCACGTCCCGGAGACGGTCCACTCTCGGGGGAACCAACAACCTTCCCGGCCTTCAAGCGAGTTAGGTTTACAAGCGAACCATGTATCTTTCCCATGAGAGCTTTCATATTTTGCATTACGATAATCGACCATTTTTCTAAGAGTCCAACAACCCCTTCGCACAGTTGCTTCGGTTTCGACGACCGTGACTTGCCTAGTCAAAATGTCCGCTGCGAGGCGAAACCAAACCTACGAAACACCTCAACAGTCCTTCCGTCTCGGCTCATTACCAACAAACAGATGAATCCCATCATCTCAAGCCTGGTTCAATGAGAGCTGTGCCTAATACGGTCCTCCGTTCGTGCCTTATCCCAAAAGAGACAAACAGCCGTGAAGTAGGTACATGTTGAGCGGTAACTGATCAGCCGAGAATGTTCAAGTGTTGCCATCCAGGATTGACAGCTTTCCCACTTTTACCAAAACTCCAGAGTTCAACAAAACACAGCACGTTCTCGTGCAGGAACTTGATTCACCAACAGGAGTTTCCCTCTCCAGCGCGCGTTTTGCAACGTTCAACATCTCAGCATCAACATCGACGATGTGGAAGAGGCCGACATCCTCGTTCATTTCCCAAAGATAGTCCGCTTCATTGAGCGCGGACTGTACGGCAAAGAAGCAGCTTCAAGAACCGGAGGAAATAATGCCCTGGCAGTAACCACGCTCGCGACCCCGGCCGGATGAAATGATTCCTAGCATGAAGACCGCCCAGAAGGCGTCAATACGTGCTTGCTCCACTTCCTCTTGCTCTTCCGGGCTTTTCCTTTTTTTTTTCTCCTTCGTTTCTTCAAGCCTAAAAGCAGGAATTGATTTGCATTATCGCATGCCTATCGTCTGTCTCTGATGACTGTCCCACTCGTTTGCCTGCTTGTCATGTTGGTTCCCGAGTTCTTCATCGCAACGGCATTCTATACTCGACAATTCCGTACTTCGCAGGCCACCAGAGGTCAAGGCAACCTCATCACAGTAGTGGCAGGGGCGATGCCTTCGTCCTGAAACGATTTCTGGAGATTGCCGCCTTGAACGAATCGTCTTTACGCAAACCTTTGCTGGCGGTGTCACACAAGGTGCGTGGCCAGAGTTGGGGAGCCCACGGCAGAGAAGGGAAGAGCTGAAGTTGAGACACTACTTTGGGATCATCTCGAGGTCGTGAAATTCAACAGATCCTACCTGTAGGCTGGCAGACAGACATGATCTCCTTGGAAGGAAGGTACTATCGCTCTGTCAGGTTCCTTCATCGTCGGTTCGACGAAAGAGGTATCGTCAGCTTCTTTGGATCAAGTCAGCTGTAAAACAGGGGAAGCAATCAGAGGAAAGGAGATAGCATCCTACGGCATGAGCATGACGTCTACGTCTGCCCAGGAAGAAAGATTGCAAAGACCGGGTTCTCCCATCGTCCTCCTTATAAGCATCGTCAGATCCATCGGAGGCGTAAAAGAGGAAGGGTAAAGATTCCCGAGAATCAGGTTATCTCCTATCGCCATACATGATCAACGTGAATAAATATATCCCTCTATGGTGAAGTGCCGGAGAATTGTTGGTGAAGTGCCGGTGCGGAAAGCAAGAACACTAAGGTCAAATATGTAAAGCTGTAAGTGAGAAGGAAAATATTTCGAAGAGGATGGGGATAAGAACCAGAATATGAATACATTCTCCCGCCATAGACCTTTTCTAGACTCCATGGTTTGGTTATAAGGACCATATCCTTCACTATATAGTCCATCATGACCTCAAAACACCTGGTCGAAGGAGTATCTGCCGTCAAAGCTAAGAATCCTCCATACATTCACCACAAAGCTCGTAATGGATATAGCTATCCATGCCGAAAGGCTGATCATCCATTAAATTTGCCATATTCTCATGTATCATATAGTATGAGCGATAGACGACCAAAAGAGAAATAGCAAAGTAAAGCAGACACAACCCAGTGAACATCTGGTAAACAATCAGTAACTCTATCGTCAATCGTTAATTGAAACGCATCACATCACCTCTTCATGATGTATGTACTTTCACTTCTACTTCAATTTAGACGTCCACTTCCACTTCTCATTCATCCATCCCATGTCGTTCAAGTATCCAACATCCCTCTACCTTCTGGCGGAGTATGTAGTTGATTTAAGCTTAACCGAACCGAACCGACGGAGCTCCACAGACGGATCCAGATCAGACGGATCAGCCTCAGATCAGACGGAAGAAACTCACCTTCCATCTGCTCTCGTCATTCACTTCCCCACTTGGTGCTTGCTCACCAGAATCTTGAGAGGCAGAAAGTGTCAGAGCAATTGTATCCATTCACCAGCTAGAGTGAGTTTGAAAGCAAATAGCATGGGTTGATCAACCACGGTCAGGGAAGGAGCGGCCAGACTCTGATCACCAGGGTAGAAATGCAAGCAAAGGGAAGGAAAGAACGGAACGACCGAGGACGTACCTGTCCTAACTCTAACGACGGTGAGTCTGCATGGGCCATACCGGAGTCTGAACTGCCACTCCCATCTCCAAGCTCCGTGTTTCTGGCCCGGTAGCTATGGCAGATTGCTAACGACCATATCCTTCTAGGAAGTTCTCCGTGGTGTAACTTCCCTGATTTACCCCTTGACAAAATCTGACGATGTTTACTTAACTAACTGAACATTCAAATCTGGGTTCTTTGGAATTCATGTTCATTCTTCGCCACCCGCTTCCCTCTTCCTTTTTTGTTTGCATTTGTTTCCATCTCGATCTTGATTTCAAGCTCAAGTTCAGGTTCTAGTTCAAATTCAAGGTCAAGTTCAAGTCCAAACTCGTGCTCACGTTCATGTGAATGGTTGCTATAAGATACTTCATTCACCACCTACCTATATCAGGAACATTCCTCTCACTTCCATCACTTCAATCCTTTCTATTCCAGATACCCGAGGAGTAAACGGGCAACTTCCTTGATTGTTCCTTGATTGTGACGAAGTGTTGTTGTTGGCGGAGCCACTGCTCCGGAACAAATTCCGACTTGCCCTCTTCCTTACAAAGCTACTTGCAGGTGACAACATTGCTTTTTGTTGTTTACTTGGCACATGTCAATGTGTCAGTGTCACTATACCTAATCTGTGCGGAGCGAACTCCGCGGACCCTGTCCAGCTAGCTACCCTCCCTCAGCTCTCATATCACTTCTGACTTCCATCCTGGCAGTCACCTTTTCCGGTACACTACATGCAATTGAAGCTTGAGAATCGCCATTTCCACCACAGATCTACAGCAACAAAACTGCCAGCCAGGTTCGCTTACAAAGCTGGCTTACTACACCATCTCGACGGTCGACCAGCTTGATCGACTACCTAGGCATTCCTGCCAGTCAAAGAGCCAAGGTAGTGTCTACACTACCACCCCTTAGAAAGAATCAAAAGACCCCCTTTGGGCCCCCTTAAGTCCCTGTTGATCACTMCATGKAGTGACCATCGCTAATCTGGGCAATCTGGCTGGCGAAAAACGGTGAAATCTCTGATGTCGATTTCTTTGCGCTTCTGCCCTTTTCTTTTGTCATGACATCACACATCACGAGCCAGTTAGATCGATTCAAATGAAGTTTGGTAGCGAGGTAGGGTACGGTCCGGAAGCAGTGGGATGTACTGTTGGGTAGGCAGGTAGGGTCTTCTGGATGTCTCAATGTCTCAATGTCTCAAAGTCAGTGTGAAAGATCCTTCCATGTCCATGGCGAAATCGAGCAATGGGAGATTTTGTTTTCCTTCCTAGCCGCCACAGCATGGCAAAGCAATTGCGATTCCACGACAGGTCATTGTGTATCCCCTCATGAGTGATCCTATCGGAAGTACCCGTTTGGAGTTTAGCTGTAGGTAGTACCTAGGGAGCTAGGCTGTAGACTGCAAGTTTTCTGGGTCCTGCCATACTATAGGTAGCTGAGGTCGTACTCACCGTAGGATGCAGYGTAATATACATATCGTGCCACGCAGTTGGCAGGTCAGTTCAAAGTCTCACTCAAACTCAGGTCAGGCACCTAGGTGTGCATAGTGTGGTTGTAATGTACGGTTCATCATTCTGCCACTCTGGCTAGGTGTGCTACTACATATGCTATGCTATGCAAACCGACGGAGGTTTTCTCCTCTGTTTGTAATTGACCAGAAGACATTAAAGTTGAGAACTAGAAAAGCAAAAAGCCAGTTTCCTTGTACCACGTCAACAAGGCTCACAAGTTCATAGGTTGACGGCAACAGTGGTGAGAGTGGCATGGCATAGCAGACAGGCATTGAAGCATAGCGTACGTAGTCATCTAGTCGGCCATGCCAAAGAAGGTAATCTTTACGGCGCCTGTCTCGCCTGTCTCGCCTCGTTTGCCTCGTTTTTTTGCGAGTTGGGCTTGGTGAGCTCGGGTTTACCGTTGCGTTGTCGTTGTTTTTGCCGGTAGTAGCCAAGCAACCAAGACGAGATTTAGTTCTGACCATATGCGCTGTACTGATGCCGTGTAGATGCCGTCTAGAATGGGATCCGCTGTGAGGGAAATCCCAATCGTTCATTTGACCGGAAATACACTGCCTGGCGGCTTTTGACCTCGGTGTCGAAATGTCGAATGTCGATCAAGGGGTTGAAACAATTAGGTGAGATATACTACACCTAACTGACCTGGCATGCATATAGAGTCTGCGGTAGGCTCTCAAGTTCTCAAGTCATGTCTTTTGAAACGCGCCAACCAGAGGACATGAGTAAAGAGAACAACTAATGACTTCGGACTTGAGTCGGAAGATCTCTCTTGTGTAGCGAACAGATTTCCATTCATTCGTCTTTGAAATGTTGCTATTGGCATTGTGAAAGACTTTTTTTTTTGTCTCTCTCCAAGCGTTGTTACCATATAACGTAGCAACGTCGTAGTATGTAGAAACCTTATCTCACTCCCGTAATCTGATCATAACATACCACCATCTGGTATGATTTTGACCAGCAACAACGGCGCCAACAAGCATCACTGCCCAGTCGACACCAGTTGACGAAGCAGTTTCCGGGCCGGTTTCTCACGCCTGAATGCCGGGCCGTCAAGTCGTGTAAGTTACATGCTTGTCATCTTCTCCTGAAACCTCAAAAAACATTGGTTGTCGCCGACCATAGGCGATGTCGTGAGTGAAATGGTGATTTGGTGATTTCGCGGAATTCAAAGACCCCCTCGGCGCCAAGACAAATTTCCTAAACATCTCGAACGATTCATTTCACATGGCTGGCCCATGCTCCATGTCCATGTTCAAACGTGCCTTGCCATGCCATGGACTGTCTTGAGCGAGTCCTTGACATGAGAAAGGTATCAATGCATTGCCGTGATTATTTTCTCTGTGCCATTCATCCAGGCAAGCATCATTTCTTGCTCAAAGTTCATGCCAGACTTTCTTGCATGTCTTGTCTGCTACCGACAACGACTCATGGAAGCCCAGGTGTCAGGCCAGAGTCCAGGATCATCAAAGTCCTTTCGTTTCTTTCCAGCCTGAATGGCAGTTGTCGTCAACCCAGGATCAAGGGTCCTTCAAAAGCACACCAAGCACCCACACCAAGCAACGCCAACAGGCCCTAGTACAGGGCCCTTCTCGAGGCCTGATACTAGCCAATCTGGCCGTCTAGTGAGCCAGGCTACCACAATCACTGGCTGGCCGTCAAGGTTCGCCTTTGGCACAGCTTGCCTTTCGTTTCTCTGTCTGTCGTATCTTTGAGTTTGTAGCGAGCAAAGAGCGAGGGAATAAAAAAGACACTATGGTCATGTGGTGCCATTCCCCCTTCCCCCTTTGGCCCCTATCTGGCCGAGTTCCATGGTTCTGGGGTCTTGGGATTTGATGCGGTGAATGACAGACGCCCATTTCAATTGTGTCAAAAGAAACGCAAAATGCTTGGCTCTTTTGGCTTTTGTCTTCTTTCATTCTCCCAGTGTCTTAAACAATTTTCTGTAGAGAGACATTCATAACGATGGTGGTCGTCGTTGCAGATAGTGGAGTTTTATGCGATACCTAACCTCTAGTGTGCAGTCAGTGATCTGATCTCTAGGTTGTTGTTGGAGTGGTTGGAAATCCACAGCCCACCAGCGTTCGGCAAACTCAACCGTTGTTCAGCCCATTCGCCCGTGGGCTCGTGGGTGTCATTAAACTCATGGGTCCAGTGGAGTTCCCGAGATCTCTGGTGCACTATCCATCGGGGCGGGCAGCCCTCCATCTCATCTTCCGAGCAACTCTATCCATCCATCTGGCATCTGCCATCTGCCATCCCATCATCCCCTCCCGTTTGGACGTGATGTGGGTGTCTTGTGCGTGCCCGCAAAAAGTCGATTCGCAAAACAATTGTGGGAATGCGGGCGCTTTTCGAGTGGGTTTGGGCTTGGTGGAGGAAGGAAACGCGTGAACGGTGGGCGGTGGGCGGTGGACAAAGTGGGAGCGAAAGCGGGTTGCGTGTGGGTGGATGGACGGGATCGATGGAAAACTCTCTCCATTTTTTTTTCGTGGACCCTCCCGTCGCTCGGCGGTGGGGGTGGGCAGAAGAAGTCCCAGTTTTCCCCGAGTGCGCCCACCGCCCCTCCCGCGCCGAACGCTCCAAAAAAAAGTTCCCCTCCATCCTCACTCGCTCCCGCGCGAACCACTTTTTAAGCCCCTTTTTTATTCTTCTGCTCCAGCGGCCGAGCTGCTAGATCATGTAGTGTCCCACGTAGGCGTATGGATGGATGGTGCGGTGCCTGACCTCACTTGAGGCTACCCCTCTATTTACCACCTTGGTACATGTATAAGGCGCGGGCGGTCACCACCACACCACGTCACTAAGGGACTGGGAACTTTTTGGTCCCTTGTCTTGGAGAGCAAAAAGAGGGGTGGTGGAACAACAAGGGGAAGGGACGTGGGTGATGGAGGGGAAGATGAAGGGGGGTCTCCAAATTCCACCTGCAACGTCAACTCGCTCGATGAGGACGATGAAAAGCAGATCTGTGAATGAAGGGTTGGCGTACTTTCTCTTCGGCGACCAAAACACTTTGATAAACAGCCAACATCCAACCAAACTCAAAATCAGAATCCCACGCCCGAGAGAAAGCCGTGGCTTGTGCTGTTCTCTTCTCTTCTCTCGTCTGACCAAACCGTTTTCGGTTAGGGCTTCTTCGGCCCCTAGGGGACCTCAACAAAACCTTCCCTGATTTGATATCGGCGGCTTGGCTTTTGTCAAGGACCAGATCTTTACCAAGATTACCACGATACGATTGCAATACCGCTGGCCCCCTGGTCATCACAGCCGCGAGATGAAAGCAAAGAGATTTTTGAAGTTGGTTCGAGTTGGGGGCCAGGCAGTTGCATGGTTACACCAAAAGACTTCAAGAGAGTGTCAGAGGGAGAATGGCCATTGGTCGAAAAATCGACATGCAGCACGCAAGCCAAGCGAACAAGGCAAAGGGGAAAAAATCTCAGACATTCTCACAGCAACGAAGAACAGCGCTAGCCACGTTGTTGAG
Organism: Neurospora terricola FGSC 1889; assembly: GCA_009805285.1. Taxonomy (NCBI): domain Eukaryota; kingdom Fungi; phylum Ascomycota; class Sordariomycetes; order Sordariales; family Sordariaceae; genus Neurospora; species Neurospora terricola. The sequence goes on along the minus strand of RANZ01000017.1, from coordinate 192,022 downwards.
CACGACGCCCAACGGAGCGAGGAGGCTGTCAAGAAGACATCGGCAGGCCGGACCAGTCGGGGCCTCCGTGAGCCGAACCTCTTCTCACGGCCTAGTGGAGCATTCCTGGCAAGGACCAGGCCGCGAAAGGCCGATGCCGCGGCGTGGAGCCATGACTCGGGAGAAATTAACAAGCGAGCAACCAAGTCGATGATGGTCGTAACGGTTTGTTCCGGCCAGGCTTTACAAAAGGTACATTTGCACCACAAAAAGCCAACCTTCCGATCCCGATTGTGCTGATGTTGGCGATGATGATGGTGGTCAAGATAGGGAGGGGGATCTAGTAATTTGAAGATGATGTCGAGCCCGTCAGTGCTCTAGGAGTCGTTGTCGAGCTTATTCGCTGGTTTATAACAGGTTTCTAGAAGCTGTTGCGGGCGCTGCCGCTGCCGTTGCCCCTTGCCAGTGGGCAGTTGCCGTCGGCAATGGCTTCTTAGAACAGTTGACGTTGCACCCGTGTGGGATACGCTCTGATGGAGCACAAAAGTTTGAACTTGTGATAGACTCGAGATGATACGAATCAGGAGAGCTTCAGATTGTCTCAGGCCTCGTAGGCTATGAACTCATGAGTTGTGTGGACAGCCAACGAGGCGGTTGTCCTTTTGCACTTCACCGTTCTTCGTTGCCAGCAACAACGCCGAGTAAATGCCGTAATAGGTCGCCTACAGCAGGCTTATCACTGCTGCATCGGCGTAATCGGCACCCTTTGGTTGACATTCTGTACCGCTGGCTGAACAGGGGGTGCATTGTTGAGCAGGTCATTGATGATCTCGAGTATCGGGTAGAAACTCTTATTGGCCTGGGTCAACATCACGAACACTCAGCAACCGGCCAACCTGGGATATACACATTCGGTCGGGTTCCTTTTGATCCCATTTTGGTCAGATTATCAGGTCATTTGTTGCAGCCAGGGGCACGGTCATGACCACCAAGGCGTTGCTTCCCTTCCCCTTTGACAGACCTGCGCAAATTGCATTCTACACCAGCTTTTTGGGTTTGGAAGGGTTCCGGTGTCTCTGACCAGGCTTGCCAGTGCGTAACGAAGTCGAAATTTCGAAATTTCAACTGCGGTTCCAAGATTGCGGCCGTGGAATCCTCGCGTGAATTCCCTCAGACCGAGGTTGGACAATGCATCCGTGTTAGCGTTGCAGGATCCTGGCGGCGATCATCAGCCATGATTTAAAACGCCAAGACGGATTTCCATTTCAGGAATCACCGCCGAGGTCGCAGCTCGCAGATGGTTCGCTCGCTCATTCATTTCTACCGCGAGATGCAGAATCAGTTTTTGGTCGTAGTCGCCCGTCATTTGGTGAACAAACGAAACTGACCGCCAAGGGGTGCCGGGGATGAGTGTATTTACACCTTGACTTTGTAGCGATGAGACGGCAGCGCAGGGGGTACGAAGAAGGGCCGAGGGCTTGCTTCGAGAAGGTGTCGTTACGGTACCGTACTGTGTATGTATGTACTCGCACGCTTGGGTGTCGCGGCAACGGGGATGAACACTCCGGGTTTTCTGAATTCTGTCGGCCTGTGCAACATGCCCACAGAGGATGGACCACGGTGCAGACGCTCCCCAAGATCATCGGTGTAATGATGAGCGAAGCCAACCCGTGTCGGAACATTTCATTTGATGAGAAGGGTGGGAGAAAAGCCAGGGACCGCCTCACCATGGCATTCCGGAGAACGGTCCTCAGTTGCCGGTGGAAGACACCGACTGCTTTAGGACGAAACCGCCTTGGTTATGTCGTGTTATTAAGCCTAGGAAGCGGTTGAGTAAAAGGGTTGGCTAACCATGCTGCAAAATGAAGATCATGGGCGAGTTAGCTTGGCCTGTGAAATTGGCTGGCCATCGGGGTGTCGGCGAGGATGGTGGATGGCTATCGATGGTCAATTATTAGGGGTCTTTGGTCCCAGATTCAGGTGCGTGTTTCAAGAGAATGGCCTTGTTCATATGAGATGGCGTCGTCGTCTACGGGTCAGCAGAGCTACAAAACGACGCCCTGTAGGTATGGCATACCCGTTCACCACTGCAATGTTGGGTTGTTGTCAAGAGCGGATTCCCATCCAGCACAGCATGGCCCGTCATTCCGGAGACGAAGACGGGAAACACTGGAGCACCTCAAGCCGCCGCTGGATTGGTTTGGACCGGGGCATCTTGGCCCGCTTGGCCGTTCCATCATGGAGAACCCGGGTGGGGGGCATTTGATGTGTTGATTGAATACCAGAAAATAAAGACGACGGCGGTTGCGGAATTGCGGTTGGCTTGTAAACCATCATCGACTTCGGTTCACAAGGAAGAAAAGAGTGTGCCGCCTACTCAGGATTTCGTAAGCTCGGGCAAAGCTCGGACAGAATGGTGTATGCAAAGATCACGCAACTTGTTCGTCACACTCCGAGTCCGACCTCGTCCCTCCCGCTTCCGTAGGAAGTTGTTTTACGCTGGAAAGAGGCACTGCAGCAGGTATCACGGGGATATTGTGCCGGCAGCCTAGCCGTTCTTGCCTGTTTGTGATGCCCTGCGATGATGGGTGATGAAATTGTTCGGTTGTGCATCGGCCTTTTCTTGTCAAACTGGCAGGAACAATGCCAATTCATGGAAGCGACCTCCATGACTTTCAATTGGACCATGTTCGAAGGCTTCCTCTGTTTCGTCCTGGACCGCGATGCCCTTTGAGAAGACTGTCATGATGAATTTTCTGTAGGAGTCGGCAAGCAACAGCCATCGTGTCGCTTTCCGCGGTACCGTACCTGGCAAATGGGAATTATAAGGAAGGTAGTGTAGCCATACCGGGCCGATGTGGGAGATGCTCACGTTGTGTGTTGAGCACTCTTTCCCAAGGTGCAATCTAATTTCCTGGACAGGAAAGGCCATCCGTCGTCGTCAATGCCAGCTCTCGTTTTTTTGGGGGTCGAATCGTCCTGGTTACATTCCATCCCCCGTTTCCAGGTGGTTGGAGTGAGTGAGTAACGAGGGTTCATTATGACACAGTGTTGCATCCAAGAACGCCACCAGCCTACCTTCGAGACAGGGGACTGGCAGTACATCCCGGTACTTGATGATGGAAAAGGTGTGGGAGGTCGTTGGTGATTTGAACGAACTGAGCGAACGCCGAACACACCCGCCTGCCGCCTTTGTACGTCTCTGGACACTCACTCGATGAAAAATGCCAAAGACGACACATCTCACGCAGTAATGTGATCACACAAGAATCCGGTTTAGGATGCCCTATTCTCCGACCGGCTGATAGGAGCGTTGTTCGTTTGGAAGGCGTGGGAGGCTCACGGTCGCCAGTGGTAAGCATCCAAATTTGGACACCCCCCAATGTAGCAGCGAGGTGATTGATAAGGTAGCCGTGCATCCAGATATCTATCGCCAAGCGACCAACAAGATGGAGGTTGGGTCCCTTCGCGGGGCAGGTGGGCAGGTGGGGAAGTCTTTTCAACGACACCTCAAGCTCGACACCTTCGGGTAGCTTCCGTTCGTCGAGGTCGTCGCCGACGAGCTCTGCACTTTGCCTTTGCGAATGCAAGGCGCGTATTTTGGTACGATACCATCGCACACTCTAGTCGCATGTGGTGATGGACTGACGCTACCGCAGAGACAGTTCACGTCCTGTGGCCCAAGCACTGTAGCAGTGCAGTCATGAGCCTGACTCGTCTCCTAGTGACGTGGCATGCTCTTTGTAACGGCTGTCGCAAATGCCGCGGCAGGCAGGACATAGCTGCGACATTGGCGCACGAAAGCCTGAAGCGAGAGGAGCGATTTTCGAAAGGCAATTGATTGTTGTCGACAATCTGCACTTTTTGACGATGGATGTTGCCCATTGCTTTTGATATCGATACTCCCCTCCAACATCCAGCTCCAGCAATCGGTTTTAACCTCTGTTGGGGGGGGGGGTTCAGCCGGCTTCTAGAAGTGGAAGATGCCCCAACATGCCCCTCATATCTCCAATTTTTTATATGTTGCACAGAACCCGCAGGAGTGGGTTCACGATCAGGACCCTCCCAGAGCCTCACCTCAGTTCTCGGATCTGCCCTGCTGCCCAGCTCTCCACAGGCACACACACCGTTTCGACACACTGGGAGGGGGCTGCCGCCATCCCAACGACGCCACTGGTAAGACTCGAGACACCAGTCCGACACCAGCAGCGGCTCGCATCTCATTCCTCCAGATCCCTCCAACAAAAAATGATGCTGGCCAGCACGCGACAGTGCTGAGGGTCCTCGAGGGGTCCTTGGGGTATTGGGGAATTGGGCCCTCCAACGGTGCCTCCAACGCGGATACGCGTGCGGGTTGCGGTTGCGGCTAACGCGCCGCCGCATCGTGACAGTGTCGCAGCAACCAGAGATCTGACTGATGAGATCTTGCAGCAATGCAAGAAAGCCTGAAACCCAACGAGCCAAACCTACCTACGCAGCAGTAGTATTGGACCTATGTATTGGTGCACTATCGTCGACGGTGAGGTGGTGAGCGATAGGGTGAACAATGTTCCCTCCTCGGCGCCCAAAGGTAACAATCAACCGCTACCTATCAAGCCCCTTTTCCTGTGCTCTCTGTCGGTTACGGAACGTCAAGTTCAGTGCGATGGCAGGCAAGCGACGACAGTTGTAGACGTCTCGAAATCTCGTGGTAATTTTGGTTGAAATTACCCGAAATCACCCTGCGTCCTTCGGTCATCAATCCCTTGTCTGGGTCGTCGTCATTCATCATCGACGATGGAGCGGTACGGGCGGTACATCCATCACAGTGCTAGCCTGTTCGAGCCAAACCCCCTCACCGTTCGGCATCAACTGCTAACGCAGCCATTCACAGATCAAGACAGGCCATCAGAAGACAGGGATCAAAAAAAAGACAAGGACAGGGCTCTCTCTCTTCAGGCTCGTTTCGTTCGACTCTTGACTCGTTGATGCTGCACATCATCCCACCAAATCTGCCAGAAAAACTTCGACCCATCCGACAGATGCAGTCTCATCTCTCGACTTGCAACAGCATCGAGTTTGTGTTACAGCGTTCCCGTCGCCGAAGACAACGTTGCTCTTTTGTGCAACTTGAGCTCTCGTTATGGTTGTCCAAAGCCATAGCTTCGTGGGTGATACAGTAAGAAATATCTGGGCCAGAGTTGGGGCTGATGCTAATCTCTCCAGAGCATTGGGTTGACCGGGGACTAGGATTCACTGAAAACTTCCGGAGATGCCAAAATGCAGCAGCGGCGTTTTAGTCGTTAGCAACTAGCACGAGCTCACTTCTCACCCGAGTATACAGTCGGTGTAGCGTACTGAAAGGTTACCGTACACAGATTTGTTCGTAAAGGTAGGCCCTCCCTCTGGGCTTACAGGGCTCGAGTCGCGAACTACGCGTACATTACAGAGATCTCGGGGCACTTCTGGTGTACCTCGCACAAACGGTGCCTCGAGCAGAGGAACTGGCGAGTGTGGGAGAACCGGACCCTCACCGCAACTTCTGCACTCTCTATTGGTTCCCCTTGTTCAGACTTGATGAACAAAAACGCGAAGGATGAGAGGTATCAAACAGTCAGTCAACAAAAGACAACTACAATTGCCACTCTATCAGCGAGTTACCAAAGTCTCTTCACCACTGCAACCTGATACTGACGATGAACAGGCGAACAGGGTATCATCGCCTTCAGGGACTTCTGGGCTCTGTCCAAGTGCAGCAGGCTAGAATCAGCGACATAAGAATCAGCAAGTGTCTACCTACCAAATGCCGGCCTGGCTTCTTCGCAGGAGACCTGGTCCCTGCTGGCCCAAGACGTGATGGCAAATCAAGTTGTTCCTGTTTGTCGCTGTCTTCGCCGTCGTCGATATCTCTTCGAGGAATGGATGTCCATTGCGTCGGGGATCATGCTGCAAAATCCCAACCCAACATGGATTTGCTTTCGGGAGAGGCGCAAGCGCTACTGCGGATGGTAATGCGCGGTTTTCCTTCATTCTCTTCTGTTCGGTCTCGGCGAGTTGGTTGCTTCTAGTTATATTATAATTTTTACACCCCTCTCCAGCACCGCATTGTTGTTCTTTGGTGTTATTACGGGTAACCTTCCTCCAGTACTGTGAGCCAACCCAGGACAGTCTGATATGTCGTCTATGCGCTCCTGCTTGGAAGTCCACGGATCGACGCGGACATGACACTAGTCCACTACTTTTCTGCTCCCTACGAGCGGGACGCTTGGCAGACGGTTTTCAGACTCCAACTGCGCTTGTGAAACTATGATCTGGTTAACTTGTTGCAGCTGGCTAGTTAACACGATAGACAACCTAGAGACTCTCAAGAACTCGGATGATAGAGTGTTTATGGAAACATTCGAATACGAACGGCGAAAAACAGATTGAAGACCGGGACATCTTCAGAGTCTTCCAACATGGTATGTCGTTAGTCAGCTACGGGCTGAGCTCGTCATGGAAGCACATGGACACTTTCTCGCAACTGGAAACCAAACTTGCCAGAGCAGAGCGCCACGGTATGTGTAGATCTCGGACACTCTGGCAGGCTCAGCATGCCCGACCTCCCATAACCACCATTTCAGCGAATCCTTCTCAACTGATTGAGACGTTGTCGTTGATCTTCTGCACTGCTTCTTCTTTGCCCGAGAACAATCACAGCGCTTACTTTTGGGTGTGGCAGTGATAGTGCATCGCTTGAACACAAAAGCGCTACCGGTTGTGACAGTCCGGATTGCACCATGACTGCCACCACTTCCTATGTCGGACAGAAATAACTCGCATTTGTAGACGAGACAGTACGATCTCGAATCGAAACAATGGGCGCCACAAGATTTCGATCTCTTCGCATAACAAATACACCTCCCGCTTCCAGACCAAGATAGAACACTGTGAAGCCATTACTAAGAAAAGCCTTGATGGCTTGCGTAGGCCTCGACCGCAATCGAAGGGGAGAAATTGCAACTTGCCGCCACAACTGAGAATCCGTCTTCGTCTAGCAAGGCCTTCGTCAAAGAATGCAGATGTCACCTATGAGGCATGATGTAGAAGGAAGTCAGGGGCGTGCGTAATCAACACAGGTCGTAACTTCGCCCAGGATGTAACTTTCGTAACTTTACAATGGCCCAAGGGGTCGCTTCGGAAGTACCGTAGGGTACAATGCGATGCAAAGGCAGCGCTAAAATAGCTTGGGTACAGAAATGTACCTTGCGAAAGAGAAACTCTCGCAATCTAACCACATTCTTACACTGTGCATCCATGAGGTCACTTTGTCAGATTCTTTCCGTCGAGGTTCACCGTCACGGTCATGTATACGAGAAATGCTGTGTATACCAGCAGCTGTCAACTCGGTGATCTCGAGTGATGGAGTTGAAGGGTGAGAAGCCAAAACCCAATTTGCCAGCAAACAGACGGATCGCATCGTTTGTCGGTCGTTGCTAGACTCYGGTGAACCGAGCTATCAGAATGGCGCGACTGCTGAAAAAACACCGCGATTCCAACCGCGTCTCTAGTTGTCCAGAGGCTGACTATCAATCRCCAAACCTCGACTTCCCGTTGCCATAGGAGTCGTAACACAAGGAGGTCGAGGACTCAATACATCGTGCCCAGAGTCGGACGATGGTGGTAGCTTTTAAACCACCTTGGACACCTCTTCTCCCTTCCAGGTTTGTACCAAGTCGTTCTATAGTAGACCAGATGAAAGCAGTCTGGTGGTGGATGACATTGCATGCTGTTGTACGTTGAATCAGACCCGGCAATTCCCGCTTCTGCTCTCTGGGATAGAACCCTCAAACACACCGGTGCAAGTCACAATACACCATCAAAACACCATCTTCCAATTCACACCGCGATTGTTGTCGAACGATAGTGTGAAGTGACTGGGCAACCTCAACTCTCTCTCTGTCTCGGTCGTCTCTCTGGTCCGCGCGTGCCCGAAACGAAGGAACCCCTGCTCTCCGTGCTCGCTCTCCGACGGTTGCCTTCAATGTCCGCTTTGTGTTCGTTTCAACCACCTGGTTTTCCCCCTTCACGTTTCTGCGCTCTGTGACATTTGAACTCTGTCCGTCGAAGTAGAACGAGCACCAGCAGCACTGGGCCGTTCGAGCACCTCCCGCACCCAAAGCAAGTGGCGTAAAGATAGACAAATAGCAATGATGAAGTAGCAACAGCGGCAGCAGCAAGTTCACAAAATTTTATACATCGGAGACGTGTGGACATTCACAAGTCACCATCTGGATGCCCAGACCTTTTATTTCCTGTCTCAATCAGTCCAATCTGGAGGAGGGTCTGTGAAAATATCCTCGCTGGAATTCATGAACCCCCACAGCAAGGTACGTACCTCAATTGCGCTATGTGATTGGAGCTAGCGGGCTGCGCAAGACCCACCCTATCCACTCATCCGATTCCCCCCTTCGCAGCTTCACCAGCGCACAGGCAGGGCCTAGCACATTTTTTGTACCTTGTACCTCTCAGAGTGAAATACAAAAAGGGTGACCGGCAGCGGCACCTACAAAAAGCGAAGGCTCCACTTCTGTCCTCCGCCATTTTTTCTCTCCACCTACCAATCTTTTTTCCTTTTGAGCCTCAACCCAAAGTTCAGGCTTAGGGCATTCTCCACCTCTACGTGTGTATACTCCTCCAACAAGCTCGTCGCCGGCATCAACCACGATACTGGATCGCAGCTTCATCTCCCACCGCCGCACACGAATTCTCCCCCAGCGGCCTGTCGCACCACCAAAAACAACGTTGTAGCGTCGTCGCATTACTGTCAAGAAGGGTTCCGTCCACCTGTACTGTCAGACTTCTACCGACAACGGGCTCGAGTGCATCGTCGGGCAAACAAGCGCAACGCAGGTCTTTTCCTTGCCTTGCTACCCAATTCCGAGCCATTGGTCTTCAGGAGTCTCTCCAGCCAACGCGCCTTCCGTTGAAGATCAAGACCGAGACAAAGAGTCGCCAGAAGAATCCTATTCGCGCCCCCGTTGCCGGATGGTTTTTTCTGTGCTCACTGCTTCAGGGTAATTTTCGAGACGGATTATGGAAGGTTTGCCGCACTACTCGACGAATGTCATAAACACGTCGGCAGCTTCATACAATCCTTCGCCTTCAGCCATTTCTCCGCACCAGCTCCAGCAACAACAATCCACCGCGTCTGCCCCCCCGCAGACACTGCCTCCTCTCCAGCCCAGCAACACGGTCATGCAGCAACCTCCTTCCTACGGCAGCTACCCTCACACCCCGAGAACTGCAACCCCCAACACGCCTGCTTCTACTAGCAACATGGCCAGCTACCCTCCCCCTCCCCCCAACGGCGCTGGCCGCGGCGCTGGCTATCCCATGATGGGCAGCAACCCGTATCCCCAGCAGTCCTACGCGACATCTTCGGCCATGATGCCCCAGTCCACCACCGCCGCCTCGCATCCTCAGCCCATTGCCCCGGCCCCGTCCCCGGCTAACGGCCGTGTACCCCCGGTGCTCCGCCCGATGCCGGCTGGTGGAGTCATGCAGCCCGGCATGAACTCTCCCTACGGCCAGAGCCCACTCATCGCCGCTCAAGCGTCAATGCTTCCCGAGGGCGATCAACCCACCCACGTGGTTGGATCCCAGGGACGCCGCGGCATTCTTCCTAGCGCGCCTGGAAAGCCCGCCGCTCCGGCTGCCGGCAGCGCGTCTGCTAAGAACCAGATTCCCCAGAAGGATGCCGATGGCAAGTTCCCTTGCCCGCACTGCACAAAAACCTACCTCCATGCCAAGCACCTCAAGAGGCATCTACTCCGCCGTAAGTTTCATCTCCAAAAGCTTTGCTCCTAGTCATCAGGTGGTCAGTATTCTGACAGTTGAGCAGACACCGGCGACCGCCCCTACATGTGTGTCTTGTGCCGTGATACCTTCTCGAGAAGTGATATCTTGAAGCGCCATTTCATCAAGTGCTCCGTTCGTCGCGGTAACCCCACTGGCGCCAGCCATTTGTCGCACCCCCAGGCCCATGTTAAAAAGAATGCGCAGGCCCAACAAAAGGCTATGGGTGAGGGAGGCGATGTGAACCACATGAACGGAATGGGCAACATGACCGCTGACGGCATGGTCCACCCTTTTGGTCTCATCCCCACCTCCGATAGCATGAACAACATGGGCAACAACCAGGATCAACTGTCGAGATCCAGCAGCATCAATAGGATTGACGACGCGAATCGCGACAGGAGAAGCATGACTGGTTCCGTTATGGGCGGTACCACTCGCGGAGGCAGCTTCGATCAGACTTACAACGGTCAGGAGGTTAACAACAACATGACCGCCAACATCAACCCCCAGCTTGCCAACTACAGCATGCCCCAGCAGCAGAATGGCATGCAAATGTTCGGTGGATCGGGCGGTACCGATTGGTCCCAGATGTTCCAGAATGGTGCGCAGCCTCATACCCATTTCAAATTTCGTCCTACATAATATGTGTTCTGATCTAATGGTGTGGTTCAGGTCCCGAACGCAGTCAAACCCGTGCTTAGGAATCGCCGGTTAAGAGCGAAGAACCCGACCGGTAGGAGTATCTGACGACAATCGATTCGATCCGCCCCTCGTCCCCCCTGTCGGAGTGAACTGGCTAGCCAATAGCCTCATCAACAAAATTACCAAAATCTACAAAATCCTTTAGTTACCTGGCCAGATCCCTCCGGCACCGCCATGAACTCCGATCGACTAGCATTATAAAGCAGTGTTTTCGGGTCCGATAATATCCGCGAGCGTTGCTCGCACTACAAACCAGTCCCCATGAATCCTCACGTTTTGCGTATTGGATGTCATACGTTAGCGTTGTTACGGCGTGTGCTGATTAGCCATGTGCTATTCACTGTCGCCCTACAAGCTAATACTCGTCAGGTCTCGAGATCGGTGGTGGTTTGGAGCCCTGATGGGTAAGGTCCCCGAGGCGTTGCCTGGACTCTTTTCGAACGTCTCGTTGAGTCGCGGAAAGTTGGCGAGCATGGCCTTGCGGACCTAAGCGTGTTGTGATTGGGAGGACCAGACTGGAAGCTGAGAGGCGCTGCGATATATTATACCTGTTCGGTATATGTACAAGCCTCTGGCATGAAGAAGAAGACCAAAAAAATGAAGTGAAGACCAAACATTCCAGGACCGCCTTTGTGTACATCATCAAATCCATGGACTCGATTGTGTGGCCAATTATCATAACCTGCTTTTCTGGATGAACTGGATCGATCAACCCAACGACTTCGCATCATGTTTGACGTCCCCGGTCCCTTGGTTCCTGGCGCTGTTCCGGCATTGACTTTCAGTTTGATGTTCCGGATCCCAGTTGCCCTTGATCTCAGATACGCAACTGAAAACATCATGGTCCTCTCTTAGCTTCAACAGGGCTGTCACCACGATTGTCAACTAAATGAGATCCGGACCGCTCACCCCAAGGTCAATACCCAACGCCTCTGAATGTTCGCCTGCCGGAGAAGATATTGGGCGAGCAGCGGAAGGGAGTCAGCAAACGTTCAAAACGCGAAGGTCATCTAGCGCAGCACAAATTCTTGGTTGATTGACTGGTCGGTGCCGCCTTAGGTCGCTGTCCCGACTTGTTTGGGCTGACTTGGGCAAAGTGAAAACCAATCAGATTACGGCATCATCTCGGGTCAACACGAAGCGCTCCTCATGGTTTCCAAACAAGGCCTCAGCGACTGATGCAAAAAGCTAGTTGATCGATACATCACGTTCAAGATTTTGGTGACGGTTATGACCAATGGAGGATCTGGTTGCGACAGGTGTGCCTTTTCAGGAGACGATTTAGCGATTGGTCAGCAACATCACCCGAGGCATTCCGCGGAACTTCGGGTTCATTCACGTTCATTCACTGGGTACGATGCAACTCTTCGGACAATCGACAAGTTACGAGGGAGGCGAGTTGAGCCGTCAGATATCACCCGCCGCAATTCGCTTCAATCATGCGGTCGGTTATAAAGGAAAATAAAATAAGAGATGGGGGATGGCAACTAACGTTTACGCACCAAAATACGTTCCAACATCGAAGAGCAAGCAGTTCTGCATCAATGGCGTCATCATTTTTCGGGTTGTTTTTCATTTCTACATTCGTTTTTTCACACTTTTGCGCGTTTCTCGTTCGTCACAGATGGCCTCTCATAGGAATTGTGAGTGGCAAGAGTGACTGTTGTGGTTCATTTGGCTTTTTTATTTTTGGCTTTTCGTTGCATCAATCATGAGCACCGGGGGCTCGGGGGGTTTTGGGGGTCGGGTCGGGTCGGTCGATTGTGTTGTGTTGTGTTGTGATTTGTGAAACGAACTGATAGATTTCTGTTTTCTGTTACATTTTTGACGGCTTTGCATTTTAGAAGATAAGAGAAGACTCTCCCACCACCCACAATGGCAAAATGGCAAGTATAGACAGGCACAGGCACAGGCACAGGACAAAAGACAAAAGAAGAAAGGGGAAAGAAAAACGGAACAACAGGAGGCAAGGCAAAGCAAGGCAAAGCAAAGCAAGGGGCAACATGGTTTTGGCGTCGTTCCATTTTTCATGGCATCATCTCATCATGCAATGACCTCTGTTAAGTACACGATGAACAGATGGCTTTTCTATTGCATGATGACGGTCTTCGGTCTTTCGGTCTTCATGGTCGGTCACCCGGTGTCTTTGAGCTGGTTTAAGGGAAGAGTTAAACAAAAAAAAGGAAATGGGAGGGGGAAAGGCGGGTAGCGGGGGATAGGAGGCGAAAGGAAAGGGATGGAAGGGGAGTGAAAGGGAAAGAAATTTTGGGTGGAAGGGTGGAAGAGGTAGGGTTTGAATGTACCATCATAGGTTGTTCGATGAATGGGATGGTCGGGGAAGGTCATGTCTATAGATAGAGTTAGATGCTTAAGTGGTGAAGGTTGAGAATGGATGTGAAGTGTTGACGCGAAGCGAAGCGAACTTGAAGAAGCGTTGAGAAGTGAATGAAATGTGTGTACCGAGAATCTCAGGCCTAGGGCATGTTCAGTATCGCTTTGAACGTAGACATGAGGAACTTGTGTTGAATCATCATACAGACACTATTCTTCAACTTCACAGACTTCTGTCAAAGCCGCATCCAGTTTCACGTGTCACAACACGTAGTTTGAGGGCTGACGCACCAAAAGAACTGAACGAAGGTAATAAGATTTTTAAAGATAAAGAGGAACGAAGAGGAAGAGGAAGCTAGTCTACATTGGATGGAATGGGCAGAGGTTCTTATACGCGATGACAACTCAGATCGGATGAAAGACCCAAGGCTCTGAACAGTGCTTGGCATGTGCCATCACACAACACAAAGGACAGGAAGACAGATTGTTAAGCACATGGGTATCAGTCCTGCTGCTATCCTACGAGTGTAAACATAACCATGTCATGCCGCTCTACCCTTCCCTAACTCTCCATGACTGAACACCATCAACAAACACCATGAAATCCCGATACTCCCGTATCCTAGCCTTTACCCTTCATAACCCACCCTACAGTTCCAACAGTTCCTCACCATCACCATCACCATCACCATCACCCTCTCCATCACCTCACTCTTCTCACCTACCCTACCCTACCCTACCCCCGATACCTCCCCCTCCCCCCCTCGTAGTACCCCATCATATCCAGCGCCAAAGGAATCATCTCCGCCAGACTCTCCCCCACCCTCCCCAATCCGCTGCCATTCCCGTGTCCATACCCCTTATTCTTACTAGCAGCCGCCTTCTCCCCCAACCCTTTACACACCGTCAAGAAAACTTCTACGTTCTTCCTGAACAGGGCGTAGAGACTTTCTGGTGTGTCGGTGGCACACGATTCATCTTTGGTGGATTGTTCTTTGCTCTTTCCTTTCCTACTGACGGTTGGTTTCTTGTGGGTATTGTGGGACCGCATCAGTCTGGCGAAGCGGAGGATGATGGTGAAGATTTCTTCGAGGAGCTTGAGGACAGGTGTCTGTCGCTTGCGTAAAAAGAGGGCAGACATGATTTCGTCTAGACAGTGGGATTGTTTGTCGCGAACTAGGTCGGGGGAGCAGGATTTTTTGTTCTTTTTGTTCTGGGAGGGGCGGGAAGTTCCTGGTTGTGAGAGGGTTGTGAGGACGCTGGCGCTGTCGTCGGCGCCGTGACCGTCGGCGCTGGCTCCGAGGAACTCAGGTTCTATCGAGTCCAACCACTCTTCGAACTGGTTCCAGATTGTAGTGATCCCGGAATCAAAGAAGTAGGCTGCCATTTTGCTAACGAAGTGGTTCGCCTCCGTGCAGAAGCGGATGGTGGCGTTGCTGAGCCGAGTACGGCGAGCAAGCAGCTGGACGTCGCGAGAGAGGTGGTTGACTACGTATAACATCCGCAGGATGCGGAGCAGATGCTTGTTGATGCGGTCGTACTTGAGAAGGATAACGGGTGTCATGATATACTGCAGTCCTGACGGAGCTTTGTACGACAGACGCAGAAAGTCCAGCGCTTCGAGCCCGTCCGGATCCATGCACTTGTTGATCTCTTCCGAAGTCAGATCGCGCACGGCGAAGCTTAGGTCACCGGGTAGATCGGAGCTGTAGGTGCGGGAAAGCATGGATTTACCCATTCCTGTCGCCTCCTCTTGTCCGTCGCTGTCCTTCTCGCCGGCGAGCGGCTCGTAGCAATCGGAGAGAACGCCCATGAGCGCCAGACGGAGTTCAGAGCTGGCGGGTGGCCAGGTGTCTCGGCCGCCTAGTCGGAGACCCATGACACCGCCACTGAAGGCGACGCCGGCTTTGCGCTCGGCGGACTCAAGATCGGGATCGAAGAGGGCGTGGGAAAGGCGGCTGCAGAGCATTCCATTGCCTAGGAGGAAGTATTGTCTCATGAGATTGGTGTGTAGTCGGAGCTTGTGAGGGCCTAGGAGGAGTTTCATGCATTCGTCGTTGACAAGCTTGGACTGGGTGTCGACGAGGGAGCCAAAGGAGAGTAATGGAACGAGGGACCAGTGCGGGTTGAAGCCCTCCTCTTTGTTGATGGGTTGCTCTGCTGTTGAGTACAAGCGGTTGTGAAGCATGGTGGTGAGCTCATCGTCGGACTCGTGGTTATCGAGAGGTTGAGCTAGCTGGTTGATTGAGGCGAGTACAGCGGCGGCAACTTCCTCCTCACTCTTTCCGAAGTAGGTGAGTTTGTACTCGTTTGGTTCATATGTAGTGGATGGACGTGTTGAGAACTGATCTCCTGATGCTGCGTTTTGCACCAAGCGAGTCACGGCAGCTTTGTACTCATTAACCCTCGTTTCCAGCAATGTTATGGCATCCCAAGAGAATTGCCACTCGAGTTTGGGCGGTTGGGTAAGTGCAACGACGTTTCGCTTTGAGAGGAAGTGGTCTGGATGGTGCTCTTTAAGGAAGCGCAGATTCCGACCAGTGTCGAAGATGGAGCGAGCAATGTCTTGAGGCACAAACGACGGCATCCTGTCCTCGTCTAGGAAGAAGTCAGGCTCCTCGAGCTCGAACCCGTGGTCGTCTATCCACATCTTGTCGGCCACTTTGACAAAGGACTTCCCTGAACCCGTCTTGGATATTGGGGCGCCTTTTTCGTTCTTTAGACCGATCCATTCTTCGACGAATTCGATCCATGGCTTTGAGGCAAGCCGTAGCACCTCGCAGATGACCTCAGGTAGTAGGCCACCTTGGTACTCAACGGCCTGAGCTTCCCGGAAGAGGCACGAGAGCATTCCCTCTTCCGATCTCTCTTGAGCCAACTTTTTGCTCAGCGCGTGGAAGTACGTTAGGATGGCGTGTGCCGGCATAACAACAGATTGTAGCTGAAGTATGGACCTGACAGCCTTGCTGCGGGCAGCAACCTCGGTTTGGACAGCCAAGACCAGTTGATCTACCACTTTTGCTAGAGCAACGCTTGTTGGCGTGGGTGATTCAAAATAAGCCGACTCAGAGAAGGACCCAAGGGTCTTGACGGCGTTTCCACAGTCAAGGCAAAGCCGATCCATGCCCTGTATCAATTGAACAGAGACACCTGAGATCCTAAGGTGATGTGCCGTCTTGACGAACGAGCCCTTTTCCGAATCCCATGAGAAGAGGACAGAGCTTCTCCCCTGTGCCAACCCTAACAGACAGGCGTAGTACAAGCCATTGTCGAGGATGTCGGGGACAGGCTCTGTGCCATCGTCCGGGATCTCGGTTATGAGCGCGTCAAAAGCAACAGGTCCGGCCTCGCTGATGAAGACGACATCAGACGGACCATGATGAGCTGTTGGATTGAAGGCCTCCCAGGACTTGTACTCGGGTGTTTTTGGTTCGACATCGTCCAGGGTGAGCCAGTAGTCCTCGTCCTCATCTAAATCAGCCGGGGATTCGCCCTTCTTCCCGTTTCCAGCGCTGGCAATGCCGTCGGAGAAGAGATCGTCGGACAGCTGTGGCTCGTCGCTGAGAGCGGCTTTTCGCAAAACGGGAGGTAGTCTGAAGAAGCTGGTCTGACCCTCTTCTTGTACCGGGCGTTTGAGAGAATTCAGAGGCTTGTCTTGGTTTCCGAATGGAAGGAATTGGAAAGAAGAGCCTGGGTCTGAGTTAGCATCTTTGTCTGCACCAGCGTACATGCAGTCGCATTAACATACCTGATATTTCCAAGTTGGGTGAAAAGAGAGGGTTTGCTGCTTTGTCGTCGTCCAAGAACCTCGAAGAACGCCAGAAATTGGGAATTGCAAAGAGGTCCGCAGGTGTATCCCTTTCCTCAGCCATTTTGCCTGATGCTTGTGGTGAGCAATACGGGCAGCATTGGAGTCGAAGAGGTTGTTTTAATGCAGCAATTGACGGTTTAAGGATTCACCAAACAGTCAATGAGTGAGAACCTTGATGCGCAGCCATTCGAGCCACCAAAGACGAGTGACAAAGTGGCGGATATATAAACCTGAAGAACCACTAGCTAGTTCCAGTTCTTCAGCAGCTCAGTCGCAGAATCGACAGGTTCTCTTCACCTGTGCTTCAGGGTCTCCCGTTTCTTTTTGAAAGCCGATATATCGTCCCTTGTCGTCTGTCGTGTCGCGCTGCCGGTCGCGTGCAAGCAAGCGGCATCGAGTTGACGGCGGGGACGGGAGTGGACAAATCCAGGCCTAACCCCGCTGAAGTAAACACCGAGACGGGATGTCTTTAACCCCTGCAACAACACCAGGTTCTGGTGACATCCAGGTCATGTCTCAGCACTGCAGGCGCAGGGAACTTTGGTACTTCTAGAGCAAGTACCTTCCTACCAAACTGCCTGCCGTAACTTCGATAACCATTGATGGCAGTGAGCATCTGAGCTTCCACTTCTCAACTTTCTACCGAACATCAACCACCACAACATCCACGACCTGGCAAATTTTGGGCACAGCATAGCATATTTGTATATCGCTACTCAGATTCGGCCGCATACCCAGATATCTACTGCTCAAACTCCGGAGATCTACCATCTGCGACGATGCCCCCAAAGAAAAAGGGCGGCCGCAGCAGCACGGCCGCCGCCACGCCGTCAACGGCCACACCACGAGATGACGATGCCATGGACATTGACACCCCAGCCGCTGGAACAACACCCGTACCTGCACCGCCCGCTGCCCAACCTACGAAACCCAAGTTCGACCCGAACGATCCTTGGACAGATGATCAGGTCGCCTCACTGTTCAAGGGTGTGATTCAATGGAAACCCGCGGGTAGGGCACTAATCAGAAGGCTAAAGTAGATTTACAGTACCAAGCTAACACTCAACTTTCCTCCAGGTATGCACAAGCATTTTCGCATTATAGCCATTAGCGAGCATCTCCGCAACCACGGCTTCGACCCGTTCAAGAATCCTCACACGCGCATACCGGGAATCTGGGCTAAACTTAGGACGTTTTACGACCTGGATGCGATCGACGAGCGAGAGAACAGCCTTGACCCTCCCGAAGAATGGGGCAAGCCCCGGCGCTACAAAGACTTCTCCCTACCTCGCGACGACTACGGCGATTTGATGCTACAAGCGGCGCTCGCTCCCCCGGGCGACCCGCCCAGCAGCCCACCGCAATGGGACCCGAACGAGCCAAGCGACGAAAGAAAGAAGCGCAGGCGCACCGAAGCTGGTACCAAGACTCGCAGTAGTACTGTGGAGGACACGGATAACGAGACTTCTGCCCCTAGTCCGGTGCGGAAGTCGGCCAGAGGAGCCCGGAGTGCGAAGCGGGCGGCTAGCAAGGCCCGCAAGACGAAGGAGGAGTCCCCTGATGAGGATGAAAGCGAGGAAGAAGAAGAGGACGAAGAGGAGGAATCTGGCGATGAGGAGGAAGCATCAGACGAAGAGGAGGCCGAGGCGTCCACAGCAAAGACAGGAAGGGGAACGAGAGCCCGTCCTGCTCCCAAGGCCAAACCCGTTGCCCGTGGTCGATCAAGACCTAGTCGCCGCTAAAGGGGCCCTCGCACACGGGGTACTTCTCGTCGACGTGGTGCCGGTCAGAGTTAGCTGGTTGACTGGCATTTTCGGACGGAGGGGATGTTAACTCCTTCTCACTGCATTTGGGGCGTACTGGTGTTTTCTGGATGGAACCACAAGAGCAACACGCTACAGGAATGGATGACAATGGCTTATTGATACATGATCAGCATGATTAGATACCCCGGAAAGACACAAAGTTTGTCAATGGTTGAATTAGAAACGAGAACCATATCATAATACGAACCATACATAAATCCAG
This sequence comes from Neurospora terricola FGSC 1889, assembly GCA_009805285.1. Taxonomy (NCBI): domain Eukaryota; kingdom Fungi; phylum Ascomycota; class Sordariomycetes; order Sordariales; family Sordariaceae; genus Neurospora; species Neurospora terricola. The sequence continues at coordinate 173,352 of RANZ01000017.1, read as the reverse complement.
CAAGCAGTCAGTGGTAGTGTCACCCGTGATGTACAACTTACACCCCCGGACCCCTGTAATAGCGGCCCCACCACGGCCGGCAATCAATGCCCCGCAACGCGACTCTACGGCCCATGACGCGCCGGAACTTACAAGCCAAGCCCGCTGCCCTTTACGGACTTCTACCGGCTCTTCACAACCAAAACAAAACAACAACAGAACAGACCAGCCGAATTTCCCTTCGAGATCATGTCAGTCCCAGGAACATCCAATACGAGGCCGTTAACTCTTACGGAGGAGCTGGAAAAGCTCGAGCAGTCTATTACTTTGACGCTACAAGGTCCGATTGTCCAGAAGCACAAGTCCGACAAACAAGCCATTGCTGACTTTCTGTCATAGAAATCGATTCCAACTTTAGCAGAGCGCATCGCATTGTCACCACAAATATTCTACCACTAGTCGAGCAATACGGCGAGCATTCGAAATCAGTCTGGGAATCAACCAAGGTGGGACATCTCTTCAGCGCCTCGCCCGAACATTTAACTAACACCCGTTGTGTTCTCAGTTCTGGAAACAATTCTTCGAGGCATCGGCCAATGTTTCGCTTTCGGGATACGAAGAGCTTGCCAATGGCAACGAAACCACAGTCTTAAACAGCAACGAAGAATCAACATCCGCGCACGATCAAACCACCCCAGCCCGAACGCCTCACCCCCAGAGTGCCGGTCGCAGCCACGACATAACAATCGAAGATGAATCGTCTACATTCAATGCCCGAGGCCAAGATCAGGGTCGACAGCGCACAACAAACGATTCCGTCTTGACCGATACTGGAGATGACCTCAGCGGAAGCACTCCTCGCCCACCAGCGACCAAATCGATCCCTTCGCGCCCACAGTTCGCCAATCTCGACTCACCATACGAGCAACTCAGGCGCCGCGAGCTCAAAGCCACCGCGGAAGCAAACAAAACACCCGGCTTCGGCTCCGGTTCCGGCGGCGACGCCATGGAAGACGACGACTCCGAGCTCATCTTCCAACAACACACAGCCCGTCTACCCGACATGTCCATGACCCCCCACCGCGCCCAAAACACTCCCTTCGGCGAACAACAACAGCGCGGCGGAACAGCCAACAAAGACCCCATCCTCCACCGAATGCCAGACAGGAACTACCGCGTCGGGGCAACACCACACAAAGGCCACCAGGCGAGCGGCGTGTCCCCGATCAAATGGAAAGTCACCGAGAAGAAACCCCTGCTCGACCCCAAGGGTAAGGGCAAAGCAAAGGACGGCCGGCCACTATGGCAAGACTCCTTCATGTCCTCTCCCGAGATGGAAGTACCCCAACTACGCTCCGCGGCGTTCATGTCCCCCATCCGCTCCGCCTACCGGGGGAACACCCGCGCTGCCGCCGCCGCCTACGCTGCMCGCTCGGCACCGCGAACACCAGGATTAAGCGTACAAACACCCATGGCTGGAAGGAAGACAAAAGATGTCTTCAGCGCCAGTGCCACCAACGCCACGAACGCCGGCAAGACGCCCATCCCCAAGGGGACGGTGGAGGCGAAGAAGAGGTATCTGGAAGAGATCGATTGGGAGAGCGATAGCGAGCAGGATCCCTTCGGAGGGATGAGCCCGCCGAAGACGATCCAGTTTGCGTTGCCACCGTCGAAGCTACTGCAGACGCCGGCGAGGGAGGCGAGTAAGAAGATTGTGGAGAATTTGCTGTTGACGGCGGGGGAGATGCCGGAGGAGTCGGAGTTTAGTCCGAGTGTGGTGAAGATGAATCCGGATTTGATGGATGAGACTTTCTGAGGGGTTAACCTGGACAGGTGGCCGGTATGACAAAGGGATGGAGATGGTGAATGGGATAATGAGTGATGAAAAGTATTTAGGATTAGAATGATATACCCCTTTTGTTTCTGTCGATAGTCCATAGCGAGAAGTAGACTGAAACCCAATGCAGCTCTTCAAGTCAAGATTTCCATCAGCCAAGTCAACACCTAGGCGAATACCCATACGACCTTTAAGGTATTTAGAGATTATCAATTTCTTTTCCTTTCGCTCTCTGCACAGGCTCGACACCAGTCTAGGTGTAACGCCTGCAGTTCTAAACCAAATACCCCCTCCCAGTCTCTTGTTTCCCTGACAACTCCCCCATCCAACTCATCCTCACATCCCGTCCACAAACAGATTTCACCAATCCCCTCTTCATATCCCCCTTGCCTTAATGTTCGATTTTCCCCCCCTTCGCCGCCCAATCCAACCAACTCCCAGGGTACTCACCCACCTTCTCCCACCCCGCCTCTCTCGCGAGACCGGCAGCCCCTCTGCTGCGCACGCCAGCCTTGCAGTAAAAGACGACCTCGCTGTCCTTGGAAGGGCGCGGGAAACCGAAGCGGTCTTCGAATTCGTCTTCGGAAATGAAGAAGGAATCGGGAGAGGTGGTGATGGGGATGTTGATTGCCCCGGGGATACGACCGGTTTGGATGAGTTCGCCTGGTTCGCGGGTGTCTGTTTGCGTCATCAGGGTCAGCGACAGGTTCAGTTATGGTTTAGTAGGGGCTGATGGCGAACTGGGAGAGATAGGAGGGGGTCAAGAGGGGGTAATTAGAGGATGGAGGGAGGGAGAATAGAGGGCAAAGAGAGGATGCAGGGAACGGGGAAGGGGAGAAGGAGGGTGGTGTGTAAGTCGTGTAAAAGCCGAGGAACATATAGACGTACCGACAATAACAACGCTCCTCGTAGAATCTTCAATCAACCTTTGCATCTGTTTTATATGCCAAAGTTAGCCAGCTGTCCTGTCCTGTCTTGTTTTGTCCTGTCATGTCCTGTCCTGTATTCCATTCTTCCTTCTTTTCATTCCTTCTCCTATTCTTCTTTCCCATCTCTTCCTCGTAGGGTAGCCTTTTTTTCCATCCTGAGATTTCCATCGTTGCCTTCCAGAGTACCGTCACGGTAGAGTGTAAACAAAAAAACTTACATCCTCAAACCCCCAAATTTTATTTCCCCCCTGCGCCTCCTGCGAATAAGCCCTCGCCCGACTCCTCTCCACAGCCTCCTTGGCTCTCGCCGTCCATGTTGTTACTGCTACCGGTCCAGTAACTTTCGGGCGCACGGGAGCAGAAGTGGAGGTCGAGAAAGCTCTTTGCGTCGGAACTTGTTGTTGGGCTTGGGTGGTGGCAGCCTTGCGCAGAGTAGCGCCAGTTACGGTAACGGGAGTGGTAGAGCCGAAGGAGACGGATTGCGCGGCGGCGCCGGAGAGGCGCGCGATGGATCGTCTGGCTGGGGCGGACATTGTCGTTTATGTTTATGGCCGGTAATCTCTTTGTGGTGGTCTGGTAACGGAGAGAGAGAAGATGCTGTGGCGAGAATTGTCGGAGTTTTGGAATGACAGTCCGAAGGTATAAGTCAGTATCCTCGTGCAATGTCAGTCAGTTTGCCGGCAGCAGTGCGGGACGGGCATGCGATGCTCCAGCGGGCGCCGAGGTGCGGAGGCGGGCCGCCCGGGTACGGGGACGAGACGACGTTAAGATAGTGGGGCCGAATTCATGTACCCCATTCCCCAATGGTGGAGTCGAACCTCGAAACTCGAAACGAAACAACCTCAAAAGTCAACGGCGACTGGCATGCGATGTTTCGGACCTTGGTCTTTGACTCGTTCTTCTTAAAGGTTAGCTTCACCATCGTAAGCATGTGGCTTTGTGACACAAGAATTCTTGGCTTTTGAACTAGAAACGTATGACATGTTCCTTATCACTCCAACTGGTGATCAGGAAAGATACGTACTGTCAGATGCCAATGCTGAATGCAGCTACCCCCGGCTTCAGCTCTTGGGTCCTTTGTCCAACGAGCCGGCGTGCGATGACGAGTGGGCGTACATAAAGGAATTTCATGACTCGTCCGAAGCGCGACTGTGCCTCCCGTCAGCATCCGTTCAGGATCCCTTGGGATCCCTTGGGATCGCTTGGGCTGGATGAGGCTCAAGTACATATATCACGACGTTGACCCCTTCTTCACTTGGTTGCCTGGTTTATTTCGTATGGTATTATATTAACTATATCTTTGTTGCGTTGGTATCAACCACGCCCGGCCGATTTCTATTTTCCAGGAGCCCTTCCTTCGACATTTGTCAGTCAGGGCCAGCGACGCCCCAGAAAACCATCATTATCCATCATTAGGTTCCATGTCATCCTTCCTTTTCGCGCCGGCCTCCCGTTCCAACAACCCTTTCGCGCCTCGTGAAATCTTCGTCATCCAGAATGCAATGCGCTTTCCGGCGGGGGGTATAATGTACAGTCGAGGGGCAATCGGAGGATGACTGGACTTTGGTTCGTCATGTGTCTGTTTCGTCAAGTTCTTCCGTGGTCCCTTAAAAGTTGACCAAAACCCGCGATATTATGCTTTTTTGTTCCGCCGATCTCCCAGATCAAAGGAAGATCTCTTTTTTATATCGATATCCACACCAAACGCCCTCTGCGCTTACCACTTGCGCTCCTCAAAAGTGAGGGGGCAGTCATCCTGAACAACGTTAGCAAAGCGTCCTATACAAAAAAAACAAAAAAAACGAGTTCAATTGGGACTCACCTTGGGGAAGATGGTGGCAAACACCTTGATCTCCTCGGAGAGAGGAGTGGGGTGGTGCTTCCAGTCGAGGAGAAGAGAAGCCTTGCCGACGAAAAGGGCGAGGTTAAGCTGAGCATACTGCTGACCGAGGCAGTAGTGAGGACCGACACCGAAAACGAGATAGTTCTTGGCACCCTTGGCCTCGGCATCACCGGAGTAGTAACGCTCGGGGTCAAAGTAGTCGGGGTTGGGGTAGACTTCGGGGTCGCGGAGAGCCATGTAGGTGGTGGGAACAACCATGGAGCCCTTGGGGATGGTGTAGTCCTCAGTGATGGGGAAAGCCTTCTTGACCAGGTAGGGAACCATGAGCACAGGAGGGCGGTAACGGAGGAGCTCACGAACAACGGCACGGGTGTAGGTCATGGACTCGAGCTGCTCCATGTTGAGAGGGGCGTGGATATCACCGTTGCGGACCTTGAGGTTCTCCTCACGGACACGGTCGAGGACATCAGGGCGCTGAGCCATGGTCTGGAAGAGCCAAGTAGCGGCGGAGCTGGTGGCATCCTGGGAAGCGAAGAGGAAGGTGAAGATGGTCTGGGAGATCTCATAGTCGGTGAAGTCGCGGAGCAGGTGAGTAGGCTTCTCAATGCCCTCGGTGTTACCGCTGGCCGCGGCCTCGCGCCACTTCTTGGAGTCAATCATTTGCTTGATCCAGGCATCCATGATGCAGGTAGCCTCGCCTCCAGCAGCCATGCGGACCTTGCTCTTCGCAGCGCACTTGGCAAACTCAGCGAGGACCATATCAGCCGCCTTCTTGCCATACCAAGTCTTGGTGTAGGGAATAATGATGGGGAAGTTGACAAGCTCGAGAGCGGCGGTAATCAGGTAGTAGTCGTCGGCGATCTTCTTGACAGCCTCATCGGAAATGTAATGGCCGACGAAGGAACGGCAAGAGACAGCAGTGATAACCTCGCGGAAGTGGGGCATCCAGGGGACGGGCTTTCCACCGGCGTTCTTGGTGGTCTCGAGGAAGGACTTGAAGTAGCGGTTGTACACCTCCTCCTGTCCGGGAAGGTAGATCTCGAGAGCCCTGCGAGTGAAGAGGCCGTTGAGACCCTTGCGGAACTCGACGTGGGCGGGACCATCGAGGAACACCCAGTTGTCAGCGCCGAGAAGCTTGTGGGCGACATCGACGACGCAGGGCTTGACATAACCGGGGCTGTTGAAGACCTTACGGGCCATATCGCGAGTCGAGGCAATGACGACGAACCTGCGATTTCGCCGCGTTAGTTTGCGATTCGGATTTCTCGGCGCGATTCGCACGTGGGCTCGACTTACTTGTGGAAGACGGAAACGCAGCTGAGAGGACCGCTCAACCACTTGGCATAGTATTCCTCGAACTTGGGGTCAAGGGACTCCAAGAAGGGTCCGATGAAGGGGATCTTCCATGATGGGCCAGCGATTGTGCCCTTGTTGAGGACGTACTTGACTGCGCGCGCAAGACTTGTCAGTATCTGTCGTTCGACATTTGCGCCCAGCGGGATTGCCAGAGATGGCGGTTCAACGTACTCTGATCCCAAGCAACAAGAACAGCAAGAAGAGTAAAGACGATAGTCCAGCCGCTCGCCTTGGAGATGGTATCGATAACGTATTCGAGCTGGGGAGGGACAGCGACGGTGCCGAGCTTGGCGCTGGCCAGAGGCGAGGTGAAGCTAGTTGCGTTGGAAGCCATGTTGCGCGTTGCGGTTACCGGTAGACGAGGAAGCCTGTAGGGTTTCGGACGGGGGCCCAAGAATTCACCTACACCGATACGGCCTCTAGCGATGAGAAGCTCGGTGTGAAGCGAGATATGGGGGGAGGGAGGGTGGAGGCGGAGGTGAGGATGGGAAAGCAGAAGAAAAAAAGGGCGGTTTCCCCTGGGAGGTGGTACCAGGAAGATGCAATGTCTAATATAACGTAACAAAGACACCGGACGAAAAAAGGGGACCCGGGCAGCGGATAACAACGAATGCCCGTCCAACAGGGCGATAGGCGGGTGATAGCAAGGATTGTTAAGTGACCCCTGGCAATGCTGCTGGCGTGCCGTGGACGAGCTACCGGAAAAGAGATTTTGGCGTTATGGCGCCGGCGAGCTCGACATTCGAACCGGGATGGGGGCCAATTGACCAGTAGCATGCCATTTACCCCGGCAGCGGCGCTCAGCTTCGACCAGCTTGGGCCATTTTGACGAGCGGGTGGGTGGGGCAAAGAAGAGATTAGACAGGCACGAACAGGCACGAACAGGTCCCGATCAGTGCCATTTGCTGGCAAAACCACACCAGGAACCACCTGAACCACCCCATTCCGCAACACCATGTTCGAATCCACGGAACAGAGAGCCGCTTCCCTCGCTTTGATTTTGGCGATCAAAGAGTTCAAACAAACCCAGGGTTCAACAGGTGCAACCAACCACCAGAGGCGGCTGTCCGAGCGTTCCTGCCTTTAGCTTCCTCCACATTGTGTGACTTTTAGTCGGATCTACAGCTTTGCTTTCGGCCTCGGGAATGGCTCTGCGAGACTTTGTCGCAAAGAGGAAGCTCGCCAACAGCCGTCTGTTGTTAGCTCCCAATATCGAGCTGTGTTAGGCGAGCAAAAAAGAGTCCTTGTCAATTCACCTCAACACACACAGCAAACATTTCTTTGAACGATGATGCATGAGTAGCGTACGATGTCCGGATGCAATGGTGATTGCTAATATCTGGGGTTTTTATACTGATCATTGTTTTGAAACTGTGTAGATCGCGAGTATTACCCATCACCAGTCTACCACAGGTTGATGGCGTCTGATAGTACCATCACCTCTATCAAATGGGCACATCTGTGCAGTGCCCTATCAGGCCTACTTGTATGCCCAGCTTGTCCAGTGTTCGCTCTCGCACTATCCCCAGTTAAGGCCCGTGCTCCCGTCGTATTCGTATTCACCCGTCTCTGTTAGCCAATCGATGGTTTCATCAGATTGTTGGGCTGGGAATTACAAAGCGGCGGTTTGTGACTTTGTGTGATCTTTGACTGAGAAACCAACGTTGGTGATTGGTGGTCCAGATCTTTCATATGTCATGGCRCCTACTGATCTGCTTGTCATTCCGAGCCGAAGGGCCGGTTCGAATTTCGGACGACAGCTGTTGTTGACCTGCATATCAGTCCCATATCAGGGGTCGACTCATCCACAACGGAAGCTGAAGTGATCTCCAGGCACTGGCTCCAGCGTCAGTGATTCACCGAAACCATGCATCATACATCGGGGTCCTCCGCCGAACTTTCGGTCTCTCACGGAGATTAGAGAATCGCCATTCACAATGATGGCGTCGACATTGGCAATATCGGTCGAACCACTCGTCGCGCCGCGTCGCGAAGTGCCGTCTCGGTGTCGCAGGCCGCTCTGCCCCTGGCGCTCACTGGGCTGCTTCTTCTGGAAGGCTTCTAGCGAGGTCCACTGCTGTCAGGGGTCGTCGTCCGAGAGGTGTAAACGTCGCTCTGTAGATCTCGAAATCCTTCCTGGACACTTCAGTCGGAAGAAAGCGGTCTATGACCAACACTCTCCCCATCATCGCCATGGGATGAACAACATCATATGAACCTACGGCGATGAGCAATAGTTTCGTCGTCGAGAGCGGTTGCCAATGAATGAAGTCGACTTGGGAGCGGAGTGGGGTCAAAGACCTTCGAAGAGCATCATGAGGTAAAGACTGGATGGACAACATCAAACGAATCCAAAATTCCAGAAATACTGGGGGAACTCGTCCTTTTCGGCCAGCTCGATCGAGCCTGACTTACATCTGCGTCGTTGTCCGTTGACTCATCCGTCGTCCAGGCCGTCGTCGTGGCTTGGAGAATGATACACCAACGCATAAGTCCGAGTCCAACCATCACCACCTCCATTTGGAATGGCACCCAATCGCATCACCACCGCAATCTTATTTTCCCAAGAAAAAAAGAAAAAAGGCTTCTTGTGTGACTCTTCTGGCTGAATTTTTTCAACCTCTATGCAAGGTTCACGCAGGACGGCCCACGAATGAACCGTTCGAACGCGCGTTACACTCGAGGATGGCGCAAGCTACAATAGTCACTTACACCAAGCCATGAACGAACTCTGAAAAGGTTTCTCGACCGCCGACGTGCGCTATGATGCCAAAAGTGACAAATAAAAACTGACAGCGGATGGCCCGAAAAGAAACTTTTTGTTTCGGTGTGTGTGTCACAGCGGCAAGAGAACCCATTGGCTTGAAACTCTCAGAAGACTCGAGGTTGGATCCCAGTTGGGAATAGTCTCTTCCCTCTTACGGACGCCGGGATTCGTAACCTCCAAGCAGCTTATTCTCAGAATCATCACTCATCCCTTTCCCGCCCAATGTCAGCCCTGGAATTGTCAATGAAAAACAAGGCTGAACTACGTACACCACCATCACCATCACCGGTTTATGTGTTGGACCTTTACCCCGGAAGCTTCTCGACCCCGTTACCCCAACCTCCGGTCTATATCCCCGCTGCTTATCATATGGCTGCGTACGTCAACCCAAACAACAAAAAACTCCCGTCCCAACATCCCAAAGCGAAAAGACGGAAGAAAGCGGTATGACGACGGCAGTGCTTTCCAATGCCTCTCAACGCTCAGTCACAAAACTGAAAACCCATAGAAAATCTGTCAGCCTACGTACCAACCTTAACTTAACTGACAACCCCCCGATCTTAAAACGAACGCAACCCGTCAACGTAGCCTTTCACCTGCCGCTGTCGGCACTAAGCCGTTCGGCAACGCACCACCGAGTCTCTTTGAAGCTATCGGTGGGCTGGAAAAGGCGACAACGAAAAGGGCTTGATTGTAGTTGTCTCACGGAAGAGGAGAAACGGAAACCAGGGCAGCCTAGAAATACCTGGAAGGGAGTGCCGGTGAATGGGCGCCAAGTGAATGGAAGGCCCAGGGCACGGACTTCCAACAGAAGCTGTCACTGCTGTACACGCGACTACATTATATCCAATTATTGTGTAACAGACCTTTGAAGTTATGACCTCCAGGGCTTTGAAAAGGTCTTCACATGATGGATGGCGCAGCCACAACTAGTTAGCCTTACTTTCATCTACGTTGACATTGGCTTGGCAAGCTTCAAGGTCAGTCTTACACCGCGACGTTACAAGTCCTCTTTGCTTCTTTCCGTATACTATGCATTGACATTGACAAATATTCGACGTCCTTAAAAGAGTTTTCAGGTTGTGACTCACGATGGCTTTGTTTTGATTGCTTTTCAGTAGTCAGTCGGGCTGAGTTGACAGGGTTTCCACGTGGTTTATGCAGGAGCCTGGAGTTTATTCGATTTGTTGTTGTTGTCGTTGTCGTCGTTTCGGTTCGGACTTGGAGAAGATCAGACATGACAGGGACATGGAATGCATAATGTCTCTTGTTTTTTCTTTGGTTACTGTGGGGATGAGGGTAGAAAGTACACGTACGTGAGTACGTACACCTGGTAAGCACTTACATCGAGGAATGGGATAGGTAGGTACTGAGATACCTTGATACCTTGGTACCATGATGGCGGTTGGAGGAGAAGGTCGGGCGGCTTTGCTTTCGTTCGAAGTCGGCCTTACCCTCACCGTAAGTAGGTATTGTTGTTTGGGATCATGTCAGATGGGTAAGGGGAGATAGGGGGAAGAGAGTAGAGTTGTCGAAGATCTATAAGAGGAGTTGTTGGCCTCGTCTTTCAGGATGTTATTTTGGTTCATGATCAGCAGCTTCAGACTTCAGACTTCCAAGTCCTACCTTCCACAAGAACACAACTGAGCAACTACTACCTCCAACCAACTTGAAGCTTCACTTACACACTTGAACACCACCAATAACTCAAACACCACCTGAAAAGACATCACCATCAAGACTTCTTCGTCCAACCATCACCATCAACATCATCAACACCACCAACCAAGCAGCAACTACTCCAAAAACCACCAAAATGTCCGCCTCAACAAACTTCAACTTCCCCTCCCACCCCACCTCCCGCTCTCAAGCCATGCAAATCGTCGAAGGCACCCGCGCCCTGCAACAATCTCCTCTTGCCTCTTCCACCTCTTCATCCTCCAAGTACAACTCCTCCTCGTCCCAGAAGAACAACTATGCGGAATCCACCACCTCAACCTCCAGCTTCTCCAGCCGAACTAGTCTCCTCAAGGACAAGTTCCGCTCCTCTTTTGGTTCTTCTTCTTCTTCGCCGTCTTCGGACAGCAAGAGCAGCAGCAACAGCAACACCAAGTCCGTGAGTAGCAACAGCAAGCCCATGACTAGCACCAGACAGCAAGGGCTATTCCTACTCGGTTCACAAATCAGGATGGGGCACTGATGTTGTACTTGTGTGGTTGGCAGTATTAAGACGAGATGAGACGAGACGATCGAGGCTATCGAGGCTATCGGGATGATTTGAAGCAGTTGAAATGAACGGTTTGGCCTGAAATTCGTTCGGGTCAGACCGTGAAACAGCATAGCGAGCATGGATAGAAGGGTTTCCTCCCTCGTGCCGACCCYCGTGCTGGGGCACGGGGGATGGTGGTATAAACATGGGCATGGTCAGGAAAAGGAGGGAATTGGTTAAGAGGAGGCGTTTCTTAAGTCTTATTTGGTACGGGTACGGGCTAGCGGGTATTTTTGTTTTTTTGTCTGCTTTTCTTGGGAAGGACTGTGGTTTGAACCTGGGACATGGATGGATGGAATGCATACCTATTATACCCGCCATAGAAAGAGGAGGACAGCGTACCAAAGGGAAGACAACAGATGGGCGAAAGAATCCGCCAGTGCAGTTAGTCAGGACTTCATGGTTTTATATCTGATTGAACTTTAAAAATATCAATTCCGAGATACCAATCGCGGCAAACGCCTTCCCACAAGCCTTTGGTGGTAATAAAAGTAGTGAAACATGAAATATCAGATATAAGATCACAGCTCCAGACGTACCTCTTCCTATTAAACCAGTCTCCCTTATGTCCCAACCCCCTTCCTCTTAGAACATCATCATCATAGCCGGGTCAGCAGGCTTCGCATCCTGACCAGGGGCAGCTCCCTTCGGACCGTCCTTCAACGCCGGGCTTCCATGCGCAAAGAAGAGCACCTTGATGGCCAGGGCCAAGCCAAAATGTAGAGCCACCACAACAAACAACAACACCTTGCTCGTCTGGCGATCCGTAGCACTGAGCACAGGGTACAAGTTCCTGAGCAAAAAGGCAACCGACACACCGAACCCAACGCCCACAAACACCCAGTTAAGGATAGTAATCGGCGACCAGCTAATCAGCGCCACCGGGATCCAGATGAGGTTGGAATAGCCGTACAGCGCCCAGCACTCAAGCAAGTTGGCGGATTCGGAACCGAAGTACCGCAGGGCGAGGTACAAAGCGACCGGCAGGACGAAGGTGTAGCCGTAGATGAGACCAGCGGCACCTATAATCATTTCCCTCTTGTTAGCCCCCGTTCATCCACACCCCCATTTACCCACCCACCCATCCTTTCGGAGGGAGGGGGAACCAAAGAAAAAAAAGCACTTACCGCTCAACAACCGAAAATCATAAGCAAAAGCCTCCTTCCCCGTCTGCGCCAAATAATCACTAATAGTCCCGCCCAAAAACAAAATCAACACCACCGTCGTCGCGATCCAAAACGGGCCGTACAGATCCGGGTTTCCTTCCAAAACATCCAAGAAGTTCGCCCGCGGGTACAGCGCCGCCCAGCACCGCTGCAGCACGCTGGACGTGTCCACGTCGAAGAACTGCGCGTAGAAGGACAAAGTCCAGAGGAAGCGCTTGCTGCTTCCCGAGTTCGAGTTCGAGGTAGCGGTTACGGGCGCGGGGAGCAGACCGCCGCTGGCGGCAGAAGAGGTGGTGTGTTGGGTGGATTTGGTGCCTTTGCGCCCGAGGGGGGAGGATTCGGAGAAGTTGGATTGGTGGAATTCGAGATCTTCTTGGAGGTCGGTGTGGCCTAGGTCGCCCTGGAAGAAAAAGGGGTTGTTAGTTGGGTATAAGTGAGTAGGAGTAGATGCGGGAGGGCGAACCTCGTCGTCGACGTCTACGACTGCATCGTAGCCGGATCTGGACATCTTGTCGGTTGTTCGTCTGCTGGTCGAATGCGTATAGGGATGACGAATGCTTCGGTGGTAAGTTGATTGGAGGTTGGGAACACGTCGATAGTTGTTTCGGAGTGATCGGAATCGCCTCAAAGTCAAACGGTGCCTTCGTGGTTCGGTTGTGTTTGGTGCAAGTCGGGTGTCGGAAAGTGTTATTGATGAGCTCCTCCAAGCTGGTCCCTCCGGAGCTGCCCTGGTGGACAGCTGTTGCAACGGGAGCCGCGTAAAGGGTACGTACCGCTGTACGATTGCGTGCACGCCCCCTGTTGGGGTCCTGAAACTGCAGCAGTGCACCCCCCCTACGGTTTCCCGTCCCTGCACTAACTCCCCGCAAAATGTCACGTGGGTCCAAGGCGGCCATCAAGGTTGTTGAACTGCTACGAGCTACATTCGCGATTCAAGACGGGGTTCTACTGCGAGTTCACTTAACTTTTGTAGGGGAGCTTCCATGCCTTATTGTATGCCTCTACGGGTAATATCCGGGTTCATTCACGAACTACCTAGGAGTCTTCGACTTGACGTTCTAAGCTGTAGCCATACCCAGGTGCCGTGTTTCCCTGTCCTGTTATCCTTATGCCGTTGCCGTAACCATGCCCGTTGCCCTCGAAACCCAAATACGCCAGAGACTGATGCTGATGCGGAGAAAGAAATCGTCTATTTGAGCTTCTTCTTGGGGCGGAGCTGGTTGGTGTGTCCGCATTTGCGCTTACGGCAGTTGGTGGCACGGGGAGGCAGACGAGCCTAGAAAAATGTTAGCTATTGATTCCACATCCCGAGAAGCCGTAAGATCCAGCGTAAACATACGTAGCACTTGCGGCAGATCATCTTGTCGCAGTTGAACTTGGAAGCAAGCGCCTTGAGCGAAGGCTCGATGATACCACCGCGCAGACGGAGGACCAAGTGGAGGGTAGACTCCTGTAACAGGCACCTTTGTTAGCAATGTGAAAATGGGACCAAGCAAACCGATACCAGTCTTTATTCCCATCGCCATCGCGAAATTGAACGTTAACCGTAGTTATCGTTCTCCCATCTCCCTCCCCTTTACCAAGTACGTCATAACCGCAGTGTGGGGCCACCAGTCCACTGACCTTCTGGATGTTGTAGTCGGAGAGGGTGCGGCCATCCTCGAGCTGCTTGCCAGCGAAAATCAGGCGCTGCTGGTCGGGCGGGATGCCCTCCTTATCCTGAATCTTCTGCTTGACGTTGTCGATGGTGTCTGAGGACTCGACCTCGAGGGTGATGGTCTTGCCCGTGAGGGTCTTCACGAAGCTACACCAGGGGTACAACGTCCGTTTGTTAGTGACTGACTCCGCTTGATTGCTTCAATGGGCTTGTGCTGTCGCGGAATCTGTCGGAAGCGCGGAAAACTCACATTTGCACTGCGATTCAGGTCATATTAGCATTCAGTCTATTCAAAAAGCTCGGCTGTACCACAGAGCGCTGCGACTTACTCTTGACCGATTATTCCTAGGTGAGGTTGGTGGTGAGGGAGTGATGTGATGATGTCGGGGAACGTCAAACCGTGGATGGGGGTTATGGAAACGGCCGCTAGTACGGCTTTCTGGGCAAAGTGGTACGTGCGCGATGCACAGTGTGTGGCTGCTTCCAGGTTGCACTGTACCTTCGTCTTCAACGACACTCGGAGCCTGGGCACTGCAGTAAACGACAACACCCATCTTTCCTCAACATGAGTATTCAGTCAATTGCTTTTGGGATATCCTACAAGATCGCTTGACTGATAGAACGAGTCAAACCGTGACACCGACCACCAGTCGCGCCTCGGTCTTCTTTTCAAGAGAATACCTCCATCCTCCTTCGCTTTGGCATAAAGTCAAAGGAGAAGTCACCATACTGATGCTCTGTGGTGGATATATCTAGAGCTGAAGTATTTTAGTCACCGCAGCAGGCTCACAAAATCCTTTACCCGATCATACCTCCCCCAACCTCATCTTCCTCTTCTCCCTCTTCTCCCAACCATACAACAGCTCTTCCAGACTGTAAACCGCCTTCACCAAAGCCTTCAGCGACAGACCTGAGATCTCCGCAGCTTTCTCGTGGAACCTCCTCGCAGGACCAGACTCCCCAAGTTGCTCAACCGACCTAAACCGCTGGTGAAGCGAGCCCAATCTCTTGATGTTCTTGCCATCGTTGGTCTCGGGTCTAGGTTCGACCAGTGTCATCGACTTCTGCACTCGGTGCATCCGAGAAATAAGCTCCTCGTCAGTCATGTCTTTGCTTCCGGGCTCTGGTAGTCGCAGGACATTCTCAAGGGGGAAGAGACGTTCGATTTCGGTTTCGTCTGTTGGATTGTTAGTATATCATTCACCGCCTGTGGACATTGTGGGGAGGTAGACATACCAGCAGCGCTCCACCCCTTCAACTGCGTCTCCTGATACCAATCCAAATACTCCACCATCTGCTCCTTACTCAACGTCCAGACTTTCTCCGCATCCATAGCCGCAAAGTCCAGTCTCCTGAGCGGCTTTTCAGGTGGATCCGCGAACTCGGCTTCCCAAGCGTTCCAGTCCATCTTCAACGTCAATGGGTCGTTGTTGTCTCGTGGATACCGCTTGACGCCGTCCATGGGGTATATATACTTGGTTGCTAGCACGAGAGAGGCGACCAGTAGCACGTCCGGGATGTCGAGGAGGGTGTAGCGAGAGGTCTTGCCGGTGAAGGAGGACGTGTCGTCTTTGATGTTTTGGCGGGTTGGGAAGGTCCAGGAGAGGTTGAGCATGAGACAGATTTGTCGGGCGTGGAGGTGGACCTCGGCTGTATTGATGGTTAGATTATGGTTACTTGTTCGAGAGGTAGAGGGTAGTAGAACATACGTGGTAGAGCCAGATCTTTGAGATATAAGATCAGTAATGACGTCGCTGGAAGTGGTGGTGATACCATGCCATAGTTTTTCTTAAAACCTAGGGTCAAGGTCAACAACGACTTGTGCAGCTCGCTTCCATCGAACTTTGCCCATCGTGTTAACAGTGTCCGCTGAGCCCAACCAGGCAAACGTTCTCGTAGTTCGTTCGGCACCAGTTCAAGCTAGCAGGATGTCAGTAAGAGAACCTTCTTGTGAGTCCAAAGCGCATATCAACCTACCGCACCAAGAAATGGCAACTGGTTATTCTTCGCCCACCGATAAATATCCCCCACCCTCACCGGCTCCTGCTTCAGCAGACACCCCATATAAATCAGCGCCAGCACCTCCATCGGGCCCGGCAAATCCCACAGCTCGCTCTCCCAATCCTTCACCCTACTCGACCTCTTCCTCTGGCTCTTCACACTCTCATCAGCCGACGTATCCGTCGTCTCCGCCTGCGAGCTGTACATGACCATCTCGCTATCGGAGCCCGACTGAGAGAGCGCACCACCGCCATGTTGCGACCCCGTTCCATCGTGATCAACACCCTTTCCTTTTTCCTGGACTGATGCCCTGGAAACGCTCTTGAGGCCGATAAATTTGCGGATTCGTAAGTCCCAGAGGTCGCGGCAGATGGACTCGAGTTCGTCGGAGAAGCCTTTCTCGCGGATGAGCCAGCCTATTTGTTTGCGCAAAATGATCTGGAGACAGTCGAGGTAGAGTTCTTTGGCGTCGTTACCCGAGAGATGCTTGCGCTCGGTTTCGCGGACTTCTTTTTCTTTGCGCACTACTTTGCCGGTTTTGCCGTAGTTGTCGTCTTCGTCGACGTCGAATTGGATGTACCCCTGAAATATATATGTGATCAGCGCATGGATCTTGACTTGTATTCAATTGGGTTGGTGGCCTTGTAAGTAAACAAGATTTTGAGAGGTGGTTAAACGTACCTCAACTTCATGACCGCGCTGACAATATCTYCGTCCATTCTCMGAGTAGTACTTTCGCGCACGGCATTCGGTACATCTCTGTCCGTTGGGAAACTTTCTGAGCCTCTGTTCATCCATACTCGATAGCGCTTGCCTGCCTGCCTGCCTGCCTGTTAAAGACTGTAACGTTGTTCCTTATGTCCCGTCACTGATGACGCAGGTCGAGCGGGGTGAGTGAGTAATGAAAACGGGCGCACGGGTTCGCGAGGGGAAGGTCAGATGATTGAGAGTTGCAAGGTCTCCTGGGTAAAAAGTAAAAATGGGTATAATTCAACTGAAAAGAGGATGAAATGGCGATAGTTACACTTGTGTTGAAAGCATGTTGGCGGACATGCCACTCGCCGACAGATAATGAAAATTTCAAACCTGGGCAGAACAGCGCCAAACCGACTTTGTCTTTGACCTTCCTTCTGACGAAAGTCGCGAAACTCGCCAAAACACGCAACGCCGCTTTGCTAACTGCGAATCACTTGACAGACAAGAAGCTGCTCTTCAGTCTGATGTTCCGCCGCCTGCCGTATGAAGTGAAATCAAAGTGAGATGGCCTGGCTGACCCACCGGACACTAGTGGAGGCATGATTGGTATACAAAGACATTGATGCTTTTATAATATCCTATAGAATGACCCACACATTCACATGGACTAGCATATGCTTGAATCGTGAAAGTCGATATGTACATGTCGACCGACGTCAGTTGCGCCGCCAGTCATGTCTCGGTATCATATCCCCACACGGGATGAACTTGGATCGTCCTATCGGAGACTAAACGAGACCAGAGAGGTACTCAACAGCTCGAAACGGGGAAGCCGAGCTGGACCAACAACCCAATCTGGCGAACGCTGCGCTAACAAACAGCACAGCTCTTTTGCGATTCGCAAACAACCCGATTCAATGATTCGCACCGAGAAAAGACCATGAGACGCGCAAGATGTTTGGCAGACGTTAGCTTCTTGCGATTTCCTGAAGAAGTCGCGCCCTATTCCAGCAGCTACCGGGTCCAACAAAACGGGAAGACGTGAGACCATTCATGTGTGACCCATAAACACTTAGATATAGCGCAAAAAAGACGGATATCTCTTAGCCAGGCAAAAACCAACAGAACCGTCCCATGAAGCCATCGTTAAATGCCAAACGTCCGGTGTCCCTCCAACTCCTCCAAACTTCCTTTAGTCCTTGTTGGCAGCCTCCTTGACATCAATGACAGCCTCCTCACCCATGGCGGTCTGGACACCGACGACTGTATAGTAGTATTAGTATTGCGCAAGCTGAAAGGCGCAAGTGTTGGGAAACTTACAGAAGTCCTTGCCCTCCTCCTCGAGCTTCTCAATGCGCTTGGCAAGCTCACCCTCGGGCATCTTGACGTCACGCTTCTCCTCACCGTTGGAGTCGATAAGGACAAGGAAGTCCTCATCGATGTAGGACTATTGCAAAGTTAGCTTCCAGGCTCCTGACCCAGCGATTGGGGGAGCGTCCGGATAATACGTACGAACTGGTAGTCAGTGCGCTTGACGTTGGGAACGTCCATGTTGTGGGTGGAGGGGCAGAGATCCTCGAGCTTCTTGCCAGTGAAGATGTCGATAGCGACAAGATGGACCTTGGCGTGACCGTGCTTGCCGGTCTTGGAGGTCGACATGTCGACAATCTTGCAGGGACGGTTCTTGATCACGACGTGGCCACCCTTGCGCAGAGCAGAGCACTGCATGGGGTAGGTGGCGGACGCACCAGCGTCAACGGAGTCGAAGGTGTGCTCATGCTGCTATAAATGGGTCATTGCGGTTAGCATCCAATGCTTCGCTGATGATGGACGCGGTTATTGCGACGGATGATCAGGTGAAGATGATGCGAATCGGATTTCGTGCGTTGGGCGAACAAGAGGCCATTCCCGTCGAAGGACCACACCACGGGAGGAGCGAGAGGGGGTGCGCGATGAGTGATGCGGGGTGACGACTCTGCCTACGCAGACAGCCGCCCGCAAGCGACCACCATGATGGAGTGTGACGATGATTATGAAAGGGCGCGACAACAGGTGGAAGATGGACTTACAGCGTCGTCGTGGGTGTCAGACATCTTGAAAGGATTGACAAAGGATAAACCGTCGAAAGGGCAAGGAGAGACAGAAGATGATGGATCAAGACGCTGGAGGCGGCACGGGGGAGGAAAAATATGGAGGGAGTTGAAAAAGGAAAAAAGCGATTTTGAGCACGGGAGTCGAGAGGGACGAAAAAATGCAGCATCCCCGCCAGCGGTCCAGTCAGGAAAGGCCCCTCCTCCCTGCCACCTGGTGGGAAGCACCCACAACTCTCACACTTTGGCGCACAACTTGCACTCCCACCAAAGGCCCGGGGCGACCACAGATTTTTGCCTCTCGAGGTTTGCTAACAAATTGACCCTCCAACCGGTCTGGACTTGTTGCAATAACCCTCACTTAACCCTCCACACGTGCCACATTTCCAAACGGTACTCACCTCTAACCCTCCAGTCCCCTTCGCTCCCGCCCACCCTTCTTTGGTCGTCTCCTCACTTGTCTGTTACGACGGACTGTCTGTCTGCAGTCTGCACCAGAGACCTCTCTTTTCCCCGGCTCTTCTGACTCGACCCCTCTGTTCCAGGTTGGTTACACAACAAGCTCCCACTTGTTTGAATTGCTTGACAAGACAGCATCAATTGCCTCCGCATCATGCCTCTACTACTGTTGAACAATTTTGCTCTCTAGTCATCTCATGGCCAGGACCCAGCCGTCCCTTCTGAGCAAATACTCCAAGTACAAATGGCATGTACATGCGATCGTGATCGATCTCCTCTTGTGGTGTTGCGGAACTGGAGAGGTCAGTTCTCCCGCCCCGCCTTCTGTCTGGCTAAGCGGCCAGGCTAGCCGTATGCGGGAAAGCTCCAATGTCTCGCGCGGGACCCGCACGACGTGAGTGGTGGCGAAGGGAATTCACCAATCAGAATCCAGGCATAAGCTGTAACCCTCACCATCTGGTGGAGGGCAGAGGGCTAGCCTGGCCAGCCTTGTGTCGGGCGCCCTGGACCCAGCTGGTCGCTGCCGCCAATTGCTAGCTCCCATCATCCACTTGCCAAGCCAAGCTGGCGCGCATTCGACGATTCCAAGGGTCTCCTGGAGACAACGAAACTGCGACGGAGCGCGACAAGACGGTCCTCGCCCAAGTCCAACATTATCGGCATATGACAGAAGACGGCGACGCCGACGACAACGTTTCGAGTCCGCCAGCGTGATCCTGTCCCATATCGATTTCCTGCTGCACCAGCATGCTCCTCGCGCCTCGTCTCTGGCGGTGCTTGATTCGCTATGTGGCTTGATCGACGTCCCGGCCAGCATCCAGGAAGCGCAGCTCCTCCGCCGAACAACCGTTCCATCTCGCCGCTGCCCCAACGTACCAGCTCGCGCGGTCCATATCTTGCCCCCCAGAGGTCTGGACTTGATACGAGAGGGTCATCTGCATTATCTCTGGTCTCGAACGACTCGTCGTCTTCCCTCCTCGCCTCGGCAAAGAAAACCAATGGCTCCTCCTTGAGGCAGTCTTCTACCGTGGACAATGCGCCAGATCCCGAAGAGGTTCTGGCCAGGATTCTAGGCCAGTTTCCCAGTAGCAATACCACACAACAACCGGAGGCGAAACCAGTCAGCGGCATTACCGAAGATGACCTGGACTTCGACGTTGACTTTGGCGGCTTGACCCTGACCGAGCTCGCCGGCCCTGACGTCAGGTCGCGCCAAGTGGACAACTATAAACCCCAAAGTGTTCAAGATTGTATGGAGCCATCTTATTGTTCCTATTGCCCTGCCCTCCATCCATGCTTATAAAGTGTTTTCCAGATGAGCGAGACAAGGCCAAATTCGAGGACCTACATCGGTCGATCCGCGCGTGCGATGACATCCTGAGCTCTGTTGAATCCAACCTCACCAACTTTCGCAATGACCTAGCTGCTGTGTCTGCCGATATTGAAAGCCTCCAGGCGCGATCAGAAGCTCTTAACGTGAGACTAGAAAACCGAAAGGCTGTAGAGAAGGGMCTGGGACCCTTGGTGGAAGAGTTGAGCGTCTCTCCTCTCGTAATAACAACGATCGCCGAAGGTCATATCGACGAAACGTGGGTGAAGGTCCTCGCCGAAGTGGACAAGAGAGCTACGGCTCATAAGAAGAATGCGCAACAACCCCAGAGCAAAGCCTTGGCTGATGTCGGTCCATTGCTGGAAAAGCTCATCCTCAAGGTAAGGATTGTTGTTCGGGCCTGGCTGTTCTGTTCTAATGCATTTTTCTGAAGGCTATCGAACGAATACGGGACTTCCTGGTTGCGCAAATCAAAGCATTGCGGTCGCCTCACATCAATGCCCAGATCATTCAACAGCAGAACTTTCTTAGGTTCAAGGATCTGTTTGCGTTTCTCCAAAAACATCAACCCACACTCGCCGGCGAGACATGTCAAGCCTATATGAACACCATGCGGTGGTATTATTTGAACCAATTTACCCGCTACAAACAATCCTTGGACAAGCTGAAGCTTCACATTATCGATAAGAATGACGCGATGGGACACGAGGACACCTCTCGAAGAACGACCGTTCTGTCCGGATCCAAGCTTGGAGGCGCGCCCCATGACGCCTTTAGCATCGGCCGAAGGAACGAACTGCTCAAGACTAAGGACCAAATAGCGATGTCGTCCTACTTGGCCGACGAGGACCAGGCCACACATTATCTTGAGGTTCCGTTCCGCAACTTCAACCTCGCCCTTGTCGACAACGCCACGGCCGAGTACACGTTCCTCGTGGCCTTCTTCAGCCCGGCGCTATCACTTTCGGTCATCTCGCGCCACTTCACCTACATATTCGATCATACCTTTGCCCTTGGTCAAGCTCTCACCAAGCAGCTTGTGTCCGATACCTATGACGGACTCGGTCTGCTGCTGTGCGTGCGCCTGAACCAGCATTTCGCCTTTGAACTACAACGGCGCCGGGTTCCCGTCGTAGATGGTTACATCAACGGCACCGCCATGGTGTTGTGGCCACGCCTGCAGAGCGTCATGGACGCCCACTGCGAATCAGTCAAGGCGCTGACTTCTGCGCTTCCCAACAAGGCCGGGTCCGCTTCACAGGCAAAGACAGCCTCGGCGGCTCCGCACGTCGTGACACAGCGGTTTGGCCAATTCCTTCATGGTGTGCTTGCCCTCAGTGCCGAAGCAGGGGATGATGAGCCGATCGTCAGTAGTCTACACAGACTGCGTATCGAGGTGGAGGCGTTCCTGGCCAAGCATAGCCAGGCGCAACTGGGAGCGGATGCGAGGAAACGGGACAGGTTCCTCTATAATAATTACAGCCTGATTTTGACTATCATTAGCGATGTGAGCGGCAAGCTTGCGACGGAACAACAGGACCACTTTGAGTCACTTAAGGCGAGCGTACAAGAGAATAGCTAGAGTTTTATGGTATGTGGGTTAATAGTTAGAGAAAATATCTGGTCGGGGGGGTTCCTACCTTGTATATAATATGGCTGGCATAATGAATGGTGTCGAAAAGATAATTCTTTCAATGCGTCTCGAGTTCTTTGGTTTTCATCATGCTCTATCTCACTCCTCACATCTACCTCAACCACCACCGATTCACAACCCCCATCACCCAAGCCATCGGGCCCCCCGGCGCCCTCCTCAACAATATCGCAATAATACCCACCAACACCGCCAGCCCCAACGTCCTAACCGGCGTCCTATTCTTCCACATCCACTTCCTCGCCTTCTCCCTCCTCTCCATCCACTGCAACTCCCTCACCTGCCTCTCAAAAAACCTCCTCCCATCTTCCATCGTCTGCCCACTCGCCCCTCTATTCTTCTCCCCCTCCCTCGCCGTCTTAAGCACACTACACCCCGAAATCCCCCACCTCCAACTCGGCAGCCGTTCCGGCGGATAAGCCTCAAACAACGCTACCGTATCCCCAATCAACCCCTCCAAATCCAACGGCTTCGGCAACTTCGACAGGATGGAATGTAACATCTCCGGCTCGTCCTCGGGGGTATCAAACAGTTCTTCCCTCCTCGACCTCACAATCGCGGCGAACATGTAAACACTGAACACCGGTTCCCTCGCCAAAAGGACATCAAACAATCTGGTAATTTCTCCCAAGGTGGTGATGTCATGGGCATACATCGTCAGCGTCCCACTCAACGCAAAGAACGGTTCGGTACCGGATAAATGCCGCCAGAGCTTGGGGTCGGAAACCCTTAGAATGTCGGGGATAAGACGCAGTTGCGCGATGGCGGCTTGTAGGTTCGGTAACATGAAGTCGCGGATGCGGAGGGCGGAGAGGCGGGCGAGTGCCGGTGAGCGGAGGTGCGGAGGGAGGACGAGGAGGAGGACTTGGGAGATGTCGTGGTAGCCTTGGAAGTAGTGGAGGTAGGGGTGGCGGCGCAGGACGGAGAGGATGAGGGAGGAGAGGTGGGATTTTTGGAGGGTGCGTTCCGTTTCGGTTTCGTGGTCGGGGTAGTAGGTGAAGGCGCGGTCGACGTCAAGTTGGACTTGGTCCTCGTCTTTGTGGCGGGGGAGGTCATGCCAGGAGGAGTCGTCTTCGTTGCATTTTGGTGGTAGGCCTAGTAGGACGGGCCCTGGGTGGTGGGAAGAAGGTAAGTAAGTCTTTGGTCGGTGATGTGTGAGAAAGGGGGTTGGTATCACTTACATGCTTGTTGACGAATCTCATCGTTTAGGAATCCGCCCTGAGATTCTGCGAGCGCTCGTAGTTTGGTGAGGTCCCGCTGTTTACACGCCTTGAGAATAGCATCCTCCTTCTCGGTGTAGAAAGGGTCGATGACCTTCTCTGGAAGAGAATCATCGCTTTCACTTGAGCTGTCCATCTGTGACATCTGTCTGGGTAGGCTGAACTGGACTACGGCTGGTCGTCGACTGTGACGGTAGTTTCGAGTTCTATGGGTTGGCGATGAGACCCAGGTACTGCCTGAGCTCTTGAGGACAATTCGGAAGCTCCAGGAATCAAGACTGTCCACTTTTCGGAAATTGTCGTATGTCGTGATCTCCTTGGATCTGTAACTCGGTTAGGACGGTGCCCCCTGGAAGAAGCTGTATGAAGCTTACCTACGCAACTGCTGATAGCGAGACAGCGTGAGTCTGTCAACGTTGAATGAGTGACGCCGTTGTGAGTATTTCACTCGCTCGGTTATGTTTATATATCTCTAGACTGTTCGGACTTTCAAATGGTGATGTATCTGTGGAGAGTTGGGCTTCCAAGTCTGGACATGTGATGTTGTTGACTTTGGGTGAGGTTACAGTTGGAACTTTAGGGCATCCATGCTAGCTGTTAGCGTTGAGAGGAGCTCCTCCAGCACGGGCAACGTGCGCCTGTGTCATAGGGCGAGTCGTGTCCCGGATAGTGGATCACTCAGAGGTAAGGTATACTGCGGCCCCGGCGCCGAAAGAGGACAACCCGAGATCCAAGGTTCCGGTTGCCGACAAAACCTTAACTGGACTGCTGCCCTGCGCCTGCTCTGTGGGTGTACATCTCAAGTCTTCCATTCATGGTGTCTAAGGTAGATGAACAGATACATAAATAAGATGGTCTGTTTATGCGTGAAACATCCAATGGATCCCCATTCCATGTTTGAGAGGGAATGGCTCTCGTAGGTAGAGGTACTTGCAGCTGCTGGTACATCTCGCGGCTGCCGTAGCAACCCAACGGGGCGGGCGTGGAACGTGGGGACTGTCTTGGACTCTTGGTCCATCTCGGGCTGCAGCAATTGTCTTGTCTTGAATCTTATGTTTCTTCTTGGGTTTTATGACCGGTCAACCAACAATTCTCGTCCATCATCTCTCATGTACGGTACATTTGAAATTGGGATCACAGCATTGTCACATCGAAGTCTTAAAGGTTGTTTATATTGATGCCTGCTGAAGGAAGGCACGTCACGAAAATAGCCGAACCCACCTGCTTGAAGTTACCCTGCCCCACTATCTAGCCGCCTGGAACTTCCATTACTTCTTGCCTCAGATAGAGTACAAACACTAACAACACAGCTTCCATTCTTTTCACCCCACCTTCAACCTTCCATCTCTTCAACATGAATCTATCAACCCTTCAGCCGGTCAGGTGTTGATGGTGCTGAATCGGGACTTTGCTGTTATTTCTCTTTCTGCTGCACACCAGCTGTTTGTTTCTCGGGTTATTGCCGCTCTTTTGCACTGCGGCAGAAAAACAGCTGGAAATACCTGGACGACGGACGGCCTTGCGGGAAGCGTTGCGGGTACCTTACCTGTTGCAGGTATCTCGGTAACTCCTCCGTCTTGAGATCTCGGACATCGTCGTCCTCTCACAGACCTCTCGCCGTATTCTGATTGCGGTGGTAAAGTGGCCACTGCTCAGATAGGTACCATTGGCAAAGTTTACTTCCTCCCACTTACTTACAACACTTAGTATGTCTGTGCAGCCTGGAAAGGCGGTACAACCTACTACGGCCCAAGGTGAGTCGAACACTGCATGACATCTGATAGCTTTGCTTGTTGGGGTCTTCTGCTTCCTATCACTGAGACTCGCGCCAGCTTGCTCTCTGCAGAGGGACTGCTGCCTTCCATTTTTCGCTCAAGGTGTCTCTTCAACACTCCGCTACTCCATTTCTTTTCATTCCGCCTTCTTTCCTGGACATTCATGTCTTCGTTGGATTACCCTCATCTCGTTATCTGAGAGGCCCTTCGACCCAGGAACATGCATTTTAACCAGAAACTAACCTGAAGACTAGGCTGAATACTGCACGTTTCCGAGCCGGCCGACCCKTGACGGAGCATACCCTACCAAAGCGTTGATCCGCCTAATTTTACCAACATGGCTACCTTCCGAACCAATGTCCTCCGCAATGGCGAATGGGTCACCGAGACAGTCGACATTCATACTTTGCACAAGGCAAAGTCTGCTCAAGGTCCTAAGAGAGCAGAGCAGACTGAAACTCCAATATGCGGACTACTCACAAGGACCGTGGCGGACAGCCAGATGGTGAAGTCTGTGCTACCCGTAAGGCTCAGATCGCCTCATCACAATGATGTTGCCTTTATAAGCGTAAGTCGAAACATTGTTCTAGACTTCTTTTGACGGAACTGACCTTTTCCCTAGCATCGTTCTGTCCAAATCCGTGAGTTTCAAAGCAACGGCCAGTTTCGAGACATTCTCTTCCGCAGATTCCCACACAATATTCGCAACGCTTGTGTAGTTGGCTCTTTCGATATTCCAGATGGCGTCGACGACCTCAACCCTGCTATGGACATTGAACCCCCAGTGAAGGTGGAGGACCAGGACGTACACTCCACGCCCCCATCTGGTTCGACGTCTCAGCTGCCGCCCCAGTTGCTTGCGCTGGCCATGGACAATGCCGATGTTGTCTTCCTTTGGATTGGCCCAGGGGCCGACGGCCGACCCGAGTTTTACAGCTCTACCCAATTCTTGTTTCGACGGCCTCCACAGTTTCTGAACGGTAATCTTGGGGCTCACATGGCTGTAGATCCAAGCTCGCGTTACATGGCCTTAAGTAGCTACCACGGTCTCTTTGCCGTAGGTGAGCTCGAGTCTCTCGCCAATTTCACTCAACCTCAAGACGAAAACACCGTGGAGATAGTCAAAAGCTGGCGATTGCGGAGTGTTCAAGGCGTGATACAAAGCCTCACGTTTCTGTACCCACGTCCCGAAGACAAGGATCACATCATTCTTCTTCTTATTGTCGTCAACAACGGTAAATCAAGAATGGTTATTTACGAATGGACCTTGGGAGACGACCTCGCCACTGTCTTCGCCGAAGAGAAGCGTGGCCATCGATTGCCAGTCGAGAATCAAATGCCTCAACTTCTCATTCCCTTGACCGTCGGATCAGCTTTCATCGCCATTTCACCAGAACAGGTTGCTGTGTGCACCGAATGCTTGCACGGCCCGCCCAGATTCGATACTTTGGAGCTTGAGGCACCTCCGAAGAGCCCAAATTACTACGGTACTGGAAAACCGTTGTGGACAGCCTGGGATAGGCCATATAGATTGCCACGCTATCTCAAAGGCAAAGACTGCTTATACCTTGCCAGAGAGGACGGCATTGTTGTCTACATCGAAGTTGATGAAGATCATGCGTTGGAGCGCTCGACCTTCATTGACGCCTTCAAGTGCAATATTTCGTCGGCATTCGCCTACTTGTTTGATCAGTACGCAGATGTTCTCGTGCTGGGCAGCGATAACGGCACGGGGAGCGTTTGGAAGGTTTGCAGAATTAGCCTCGCCTTTGGTGTCTTTGACTGACGTTATTTTAGATCCCCCCACGAGACCATCCATTGCAGATAGGCACCTTACCTAGTGGTGCCCCCACCCTAGATTTCGCGACGACTGATTCTCTCTCTTCAGGAGATAAGGCTCCTGACTCCTTTGGAACGAGCATTGCACCGTCGAATGACCGGCAGCTCAGAGCACCTGACAGGATATTTGCGACCTCTGGTCATGGACTGACAGGCTGCATCACTGAATACCGGCATGGACTGAAAGCAGACATTGGATTGGAGCTCGAAATTGGTGATGGGCTGAAACAAGCCTGGCTTCTCAATTTCTCCAAAACACATGGGCGTTACGATTTGTTGTGGACTACCCCTACTCAGTCGCAGGTTCGGGAACTGCCAGATGATTTTTCAGACTTGACAGATCCCGAACCCGACCAGGTCCTCTACGACTTGTCTTCGCCCACCTTGGCAGTGGCGCAGGTGAATGGGGCCACTGTTCAAGTAACCACCGCCTCAATCACACTCTTCAAGAACGAGGCCCGGTATAGTACAGACGAATGGTACGAAGCTCCCGAGCCCACGGGTATGAGTTATTCTAACAATATTACAGGAACCGATTGTCTTTTGACAAGCTTCTGCCGGATCAGCCGCAGGTATCAGTGTCTGACGCTTACATTACGGACGACTGGATCACTGTCTCAACGCATGTTGGGCCGCAGTTCAGAATTTACAGTTTCAAGTTCTATGGGACTGCAGTTGTTTCTCAAGTCCAGTTCGACGTACCTGGGGACGTGACTTCGCTACACCACAGCAAGGACCTTGGGATCATTGTCGCTCTTTGGAAGGACAGACGTCCATATTTGCTCATCCGTACCCCAACGACTGAGACAGACACACAAAATATTGAGGAAATTGATATCACGGAACGTAGGTTGACCCAGCACACTTGGGGCAGCTTATCCCATGCTGCGTTCTGCTGCGGTTTCCATTATACTGATGTGTTCATAGGACTTATAACATCGGCTGGATATACCGGATATCAAGATGGCGTGCCTCTCAAAGCAATCGGAAGCATCGCTTCTGTTAATAACGCGATACTTCTCGGAACCAGAGGCGGAGAGCTCATTCACATTTCGAAAGAATGGAAGGGTACTACAATGGCCTACTACYAGCAACTCGGATTGACCGCGGTGAACGTAACTGCGGCCCGGCATTTTCAGACCGCGAGACCGAGAGTACTGGTCTCCTGCGATCAAGTCTTGATTGAAGTACAACTCGATGAGCATGGGCCGAATGGTTCTGTCCATCACTTGGCAAAACACCGTGTCGTGCCTATCAACGCAGGCAATCTGGGTGCTCCTCTACCACTTGTAGAGTACGGCGTGGCAATCGATATTCCATGCGCGAGTGAAGGATTTACCCCGATCCTCATGYTAGCGGGGCCGAGCGTAATCATCGCCGAGCTACACCAGGAGCCTGGTCCAGCTCATCGATATATCAGGATTGGAAAGACACCAGTCAAGACGTTCTTCTCAYCCAACCTGCGTTGCCTGGTGGTCGGTGTTAATGAGGARGGAAACAAGTCCACGCTGATGTTCATGGATCCTGACACCGGAGAGGACATCGGAAGACCGATCCACAAAGCAGGAACTCCTGTTCAGTATATTGTTGGGCTGGGTAAGCCTGACGACAGAATC
Source organism: Neurospora terricola FGSC 1889 (assembly GCA_009805285.1). Lineage (NCBI taxonomy): Eukaryota > Fungi > Ascomycota > Sordariomycetes > Sordariales > Sordariaceae > Neurospora > Neurospora terricola. The sequence goes on along the minus strand of RANZ01000017.1, from coordinate 144,872 downwards.
CATGGTCTCGCCGAATGGGAGTACAAGAAGAGTGGCGGGACGTGGCGCTACCTTCTTGTTGGTACCAAACAGGGCCAGCTCATTATCGTGTCGACGGAAAAGGAGCCATCGGAAGGGGACCGCCCACCTTCGATAAGGTACTGGACACGGTTTAAGAAAAACTGCGATGGACCGGTCTACTCAGTAATAGGACATGAGGAAAGCGTGATCTATTGCGTCGACCATGTACTCCACTGGGATGTGCTTGACCCTGTCGAGAAGAAGCTGAAGCCACGCAAAGAGTTTGACTTGGGCTCGTTGGCTCTGGAGCTAAAAATCTCCGAGACCAAGCTTCTCGCCTTGACGTGGGAGGACTCGCTCCGGATGATCGACCCGGCGCTTGACGACGTCAGTGAGAACTCTGCAACAGTCGAGTTCCACGATCCTCGCACAGTTGTACCAACCTCGTCGATGAAAATTGGAAGCAACATATTCCTGGTTGCAGATAAAGACCGTGGTGTGGCCGGTCTCTGGCAATGGTCTAGAGCACCAGGAACTCATAACTGGACCGAGTTTAAGATGCTCTTCCAGGGGGTACTTCCAGTCAGCATCAGGAAGTTCCGGCACGGCAGGACACGGCCAACATGGGAGCAAGGAGCCTGGAACGCACCCAAGTACGGCCGGCTCATCAGCACACCCAACGATGCCGAGATCTTGGGAATATCGATGGACGGCACCATGGTTCACTTCACGTTGCTTGACCAGCACGCATTGCGTTTGTTACGATTCATCGTCAACTTGTATAACCTCAGGGGGAGGGGAGACGAAGAAAAGCTTCTACACGCGGAGCCGAACCTGGGGTACACTGAGCTGATGCATGTGGATGGTGACCTTTTAAAAACACTCTTGGATGCGGAAGTCTTGCAAGAGCTGATAAACACGGAGGAGCTGTTGGCACGGTTCAAGACCCTGTTGGATAAGTTGGATGGGGGAATACACACTGTCGAGTGGATGGGCGAGGGCACTGCGGACCATTATTTTGAAGTGGCGTATAACGTGTTGGTGTATTATCTTAGGCAAGTCTACTGAGTATTTCTCATATTTATGAGGAGAAGGGGAGGGGGAAAGAGGGAAGGGCAAGACAACTGCATACATATGATACATTACCGTCCACGCCGTCCTAAAAGCCCCCTAGAGGGCAATCGGTGTTGTTACAGCGTAGTAGACGAATGAATAAGCAACACCATCAGCATGATAGTCTTAGATGCCGTTCCCAGAATGACTCACTGGACCAATATTGAAATACCCATGACAAGGTGAGGGTGTTGGGACGATGTTGTCTCACGGCCCCCAAGCAGAACAAGAAGCCTGGCCCCCTTGGATGGAATATCGCACAAAATGCACCGAAGTGGTAGGAAGTAAACACAGAAATTAGCCCAGCAAGTGCCCACTTGTGGTTTGCGCCCAGTGCGACCAGTCGCCCCTAACAAACAGTTGCCCCGCATTCTGCACTAACAAATCGCCCCTGTAGGAGCTTTTGCACCACTGGAAAAAAGTTGTCGTCCCGTATCACCCAGTGCTCTGCACAGTGGTCGTCTCAGTCTTCACTCTTCACTGGTCTCCAACTGTCTGTGCAGTCAAGGCCCGGTCAAAGTGACCCGGCTCTGGCAAAAAAAAAAAGTTTCCAGTGGCGATCCTTGTCTAGATTTTTTCTCGATCGAGACTCATTTGACTCGGTGACTTCCACTACTTGGTATCGAATCCGAAAACGGGACATGATTGCCGTTTTTGACCGTAAAAGGAGACAATATCAAACACTCAATACGGGCTGAAAGAAAGCGTAAGGCAGACAGTACAGGTACCGAGATACCTGTGACCTCTACCAACAAACCAGAGCGGACTCGATAAAGAACAAAAAGATCCACGGTGCTATCAATCCACACTGCAGCACCGAAAAGTGACAAGCCCTATCCCGTCGACAGGGCCTACAGCACCAAAAAAGCACGCCGGGCCTCTTTAGCAGCCAGCCATATCGCATATAACGGCCCAGTAGCCCCAGTCTGCGGCCCCACGAACCCACCACCAGAACCACCTAACGAGTAACGAGGTCTTCACCCGTACTTCGACTTCGTCACAAGGAAGAGAAGGAGCCATCAGGATCCTCCCCCCATCCTACCTACATCCGCCTCGAGGTATTCCCGTCTTACCGGTCGACTACCAACAGCCCAACATGGCGCCCAAGAAGAAGGGAAACAAGAAGGCCAACGATGACTGGGAGGCCGAGCTGGGCGAGTCCATCGCCCCCGTCAACAACGGCGCTGCCGCCGATGCTGCTGCCTCTCCCGCCGCCGACGAGGAGGCTTCCGGTGGTGGCGGTCTGATGGAAAGAATGCGCAAGGCCAAGGAGAAGCGCAAGAAGAAGGGTCTTGTCGACGACTGGGAGGCCGAGCTGGGCGAGGACGCTCCCGGCGTCGAGAAGTCCGCTGAGGAGCCCGTCCCCGATCTGTCGGCCAAGGTCGCCGAGGAGGCTAACCTCGACGACGAGTTCGCTCTCCCAGAGAAGAAGGGCAAGGGCGGCAAGGGCAAGCAGCAGCAGCAGAAGGCTGCCCCCGCCGCCGCCGCCAAGAAGGACGAGGATGCCGATGAGGATGGCCCCAGGGTGTTGACCAAGGCCGAGAAGGAGAAGCTCAAGAAGGAGCGCGAGAAGCAGCGCAAGAAGGAGCAGGTGAGTAGTTCATCACCACTAGTGACTCTATACCACAAACAACGGAAGACTGACCAACTTGTCACACTACGCAGGCTGCTGCTAAGAAGAAGGGCACCACACCCGCCGCCGCCGACAAGGCCGAGCCCGCGAAGGAGGAGAAGAAGGACGAAACCCCCAGCCCCGTCTCGACCCCAGCTCCCGCCGTCGAAGCCGCCGGTGGCAAGAAGAAGAAGCTCCCCGCCCACCTGGCCGCCCTCCAGAAGCAGCAGGAGGAACTGCGCCGTCGCCAAGAGGAGGAGGCTAGGCTCCTCGCCGAGGAGAAGGCCAGGATAGAGGAGGAGGAGCGCCTCGCCGCCGAGGAGGCCAAGCGCAAGGAGGAGGAAAGGGCCCGCAAGAAGGAGAAAGAGAAGCAGAGGATCGAGCAGCTCAAGAAGGAGGGCAAGTTCATGACCAAGGCCCAGAGGGAGGAGAAGGCCCGCAACGAGAGGAAGCTCCAGCAGATGTTGGCGGCCGGTATCAAGGTCAACGCGCTTGAGGGTGAAGAGGCCAAGAAGAAGCCTGTCTACGACGATAAGAAGAAGAGGGCCGCTAACAAGAAGGTGAGTTCTGCCAGAGTTCCCTGGTGCACTATGCTATGATATGCTATGGACAGCGCTAACTAAGTTTGCTTGTTACAGAGAGACGAGGAGAAGGCTCTCGCCGAGGCCGCTGAGCGCGCAAGACTCGCTGCTGAGGCTCTTGCCAAGGAGCAAGAGGAGAAGGCCCGCATCGAGCGCGAGAAGGCCGAGAAGGAAGCTGCTGCCAAGGCTGTTGCCGCTAAGGCCGCCGCTGAGGACAGCATCGACGAGGACTGGGAGGCTGCCGTTGCCTCTGACAAGGAGGATGTCAAGGACAGCTGGGACGCCGACTCCGATGAGGAGGAGGAGTCCAAGAAGGAGGCTCCTAAGCCTGCCGCGGCCAACGGCAAGGCTCAGGCCAAGAAGGACGAGTCCGAGTCCGAGTCTGAGGAGGACTCTGAGGAGGATTCTGAAGATGAATCTTCCGAAGACGAGGAGGCTACTGCCAGGCAGCAGGAGGAGGCCAGGAGGAAGAAGGAGGCTGCCGAGCGTCGCGAGAAGGCTCACCAGGCTGCTCTGGCGGCCAGGTCTGCGGACGACCTTCGCTCGCCCATTTGCTGTATTCTTGGTCACGTCGATACCGGTAAGACGAAGCTGCTCGACAAGATTCGTCAGACCAACGTCCAGGAGGGTGAAGCCGGTGGTATCACTCAGCAGATTGGTGCCACTTACTTCCCCGTTGAGGCCATCAAGCAGAAGACCCAGGTCGTCAACCGCGACGGCAAGTTCGACTTCAAGGTTCCCGGTCTCCTTATCATCGATACCCCCGGTCACGAGTCTTTCTCCAACTTGCGTTCGCGTGGTTCCTCGCTCTGCAACATCGCCATCTTGGTTGTCGATATCATGCACGGTCTCGAGCCTCAGACTCTCGAGTCCATGAAACTTCTCCGTGACAGGAAGACGCCCTTCATCGTCGCTCTCAACAAGATCGATCGTCTTTACGGCTGGAAGAAGATCGAGAACAACGGCTTCCAGGAGTCGTTGGCCCTCCAGAACAAGGCTGTCCAGAACGAGTTCAAGAACCGTCTCGAGCAGACCAAGCTCGCCTTCGCCGAGCAGGGTTTCAACTCGGAGCTTTTCTACCAGAACAAGTCTATGGCTAAATACGTCTCCTTGGTCCCCACCTCTGCCCACACCGGTGAGGGTATCCCCGACATGTTGAAGCTCATCGTCCAGCTCACCCAAGAGCGCATGGTTGGCTCTCTCATGTACCTCTCCGAGGTCCAGGCTACTGTCCTTGAAGTCAAGGCCATCGAGGGTTTCGGTATGACCATCGATGTCATTCTCACCAACGGTATCCTCAAGGAAGGCGACCGCATTATCCTGTGCGGTACAGAAGGCGTCATCAAAACAAATATCAGAGCCCTGCTCACGCCCGCGCCGCTCAGGGAATTGCGTCTCAAGTCGCAGTACGTTCACAACAAGGAGGTCAAGGCCGCTTTGGGTGTCAAGATTTCTGCCCCCGGCCTCGAGGGTGCCATTGCCGGTTCCCGTCTCCTTGTCGTCGGCCCCGACGACGACGAGGATGATCTCGAGGACGAGGTCGAGGCCGATCTCGCCTCGCTCTTCAGCCGTGTCGAGAAGTCCGGCCGCGGTGTCTCCGTCCAGGCCTCCACCCTTGGTTCGCTCGAGGCCTTGCTCGACTTCCTCAAGGACTGCAAGATCCCCGTCGCCAACGTCGGTATCGGCCCCGTCTACAAGCGCGACGTCATGCAGTGCGGTGTCATGTTGGAGAAGGCGCCCGATTATGCGGTCATGCTTTGCTTCGACGTCAAGGTCGACAAGGAAGCGCAGGAGTATGCCGATCAGCAGGGCGTCAAGATCTTCACTGCCGACATCATCTACCACTTGTTCGACTCGTTCACCAAGCACATGGATGAGCTGCTCGAGAAGAAGAAGGAGGAGTCAAAGCTCCTTGCTGTCTTCCCCTGCGTGCTCGCCCCCGTTGCCGTCTTCAACAAGTCTGGTCCCATCGTTATCGGTGTCGATGTCGTCGAGGGTCAGCTGAAGCTCAACACGCCCATTTCCGCCGTGAAGCAGAACCCCGTTACCGGCCTTAAGGAGGTTATCGATCTCGGCAGAGTGTACGTTTCCCCCCCGTCTCTCCCCCATTATTACTCATCTCATTTTCATTTACTAACTGAAATAAAACAGCACCTCCATCGAGCGCGACCACAAGCAGATCCCCGTCTGCAAGAAGGGCCAACCCTCCGTCGCCATCAAGATCGAAATGGGCGGCAACCAGCCCACGTACGGCCGCCACCTCGAGGAGAAGGACATGCTCTACTCCAAGATCTCGCGTGCCTCGATCAACTGCCTCAAGGAGTTCTACCGCAAGGACGTGACCAACGACGAGTGGCAGCTGATTATCAAGTTGAAGCCCATGTTCGATATTGCTTAAGCGGCTTTTCTTTCTGTCCACACTGTCCGAGCGGTCGAGGTCAGGATAGGCTGGTGGGAAGCAGTAAGGGTGATGGTATAGGAGGGAGGAAGAAAGATGGGTGGAGTGTTATGAGCATCCCCATCATCAATGGCATGCATGGATAAAATGAGAATGAGAATGAAGAATGATGCCACGGGGAGGAATAGTGAGAATAGGAAAGGAAACACAAAAACTGCATTTGCTGGTGGTTTGGGAAATATAGTATGTCTGTATGTACGTTTATGAACTTTCTTACTAGGTACTATAAAAGGATTTCGATTTGGGTTAGTACTGTTGCTGTCATTCTCGTTACGATTCTCGTCATGTCTTGTTGTGCTATGATGAGGGTCAGCAAAGGGGACAAACAAGATTTGCTTGTCAGTGTCTGTAGTCTTGAACGTTAACATATCTTTATTGTCTCGGCCTAAGGTGACAACGCGCCGTCCACAGGTAGATAGATGTCATTATCACTTGCTGGCCACTCAAATGAGAAGTTGATACTAGTGCAATCGGAAGATGATTTCACTTCATCTCTCTCTTTATCCCTCTCTTCACCTCTCTCTTCGCACTGCTTCACTGTTTTTTCGCCCTACTTCGGCTCTCTTCGCCCCCTTTTTTCTTTCAGTTTTTAATTGCCCTCTTCTTCTATCTCTTCACTCGCCACATGATACTTCAGGCCCAAGATTAAAGATAAGAGGAGTCTCAGGTCACGGATAGATTGTTACGGATATATATATGTAGGCAACTGCAGGACTCATGTTAAGGTTCAGCGGGGACCAAAGTTCGCCCGTGACTCGTCCATTCGTCCTCGGTGCTTTTGGTATTTATGGGAAACAGCGCTTAGGGTTCGTTTTGGATGGATGGGTGATGGGTAATCATAACATCGTTGAAGAACTACTGAAGCCAGATTCATATGACAGTTTTGACTTTCTCCTTATTAGCAGTTGGTGAACATGTACCTGTGAAGCGGTCTTCATACATGAACACATGGAAATTTGCAATGGCCTCTTGATCAGTATCATCAAACATCTCTCTTTGAAATTCTTTTCCTTCTATGAAAGCTGTATCAAAAGAAACTTTTATTTCCGTCTTTTTCCCCCTTCTTACCCGTAAAAGTGCGTGAATTTAGAGAAACCGTCATAAGAACATGAGAAAAAATACAAAAGCTATATCAACACCATACAAAGTCTTTGAAGTTCCAAATTGAATCGGTCATGGCATCAACAAAACGTAAACGTGAACATGAATGTGAATGTGTGTGAAAGTATGAGTGGGTATGTGTGGTTGGGTATGCTGGTCTCTTCTTTTCTTTCAATTCATCATTAACAAGCTTTGCCTCTCTCTCTCTTTGGAGTAGGGCATAGCATGTCATATCTCAATTCAATCCGCCTCATCGACATCCATCTTGTTCGACTTCTCGGTATCCGCCGACTCCGCGGGGGTCGGTGCCCCCGACTCTGAGTCCGACTCCGACTTCTCCTCGGCCTTTTCCTCCTGCTTCTGCTTCGAGTCTACAACTTTCTAAGCCTCCTCGACGACAGGCTTCGGAGCATCGGCATCGGTCATCTCCTCGTCCTTAGCACCTTGGGCGGCCTTCTCGGCAGCCTCCTTGGCCTTGCGGGCCTCCTCCTCAGCCTTCTTGGCGGCCTTCTCGGCCTCGAGCTTCTCGAGGAGGGCTTGCCTCTCGGCCTCAACCTTGTCGAAGTGGCGCTGGACGACGGGGCCGGCGAGGGCGCGGATCTCTTCGATCTTAGCGACGTAGACAGCCTTGGTGGCATCGTCACCCTCATCGTAGAGCCAGTCCTGTTGATTTAGTTAGTATCAGCTGGTCATTTTTTTCAGTGCAAAAATCACAACATACCTCAATCTCCATAAGCTTGGCCCGGATCTTCTCCTTCTCCTCCTCGGAGGCGAGGTCAGCGTACTGGTCGTCGAGCTTGTTGCGGAGGTCGTAGATGTAGGTCTCGAGCTCGTTCTTCTTCTCCTCGGTATCGGCAACGAGCTTGTCCTCCATGAGCATGGCCTGCTCCTTCTCCAAGGCAGCGTTCTTGGCGGAGTCGTCGAGGGACGGGGTGGCGCTGACGATAGGAAGCTCGCCCTTGCGGACCTGCTTCTTGACCTTGCGGGTCTTGGGCTTGTCGCCGTCCATGACAACCTTTTCGTGGGTTAGCTTTTCGTCGTCCAAATTTTCATGCGTTCCACCATCGAGAGACTGCGTTGAACCGTCGAAAAGTTTACGGCGCTTCGTAGGACTGTCCGATGACATCCCGTCTTCACTAATAAGAATATTACTCACATCACCGTTCTCATCCTTGATCTCCTCCTCGACCTCCTGGTCCTCAACGTAGTAGGCGCTCTCGACGTTAAGGATACCGTGAATGTTGACGCGAGCCTTGAGCTTGCAGATCATGAAGTCCTCAGGACCCTCGGTGGCATGAACACCCTTGACCGAGAAGCGGCCAATGAAAGGAGAGGTCTTGCCGGGGAGCTCATCGGGGTTAGTGTACCTGGCCTCGAGGTCGAAAGGCTGCTTGCGGTAGAAGGTAAGAATCTTGGTGGAGGGGAGGACGTTGCCCTTGTTGAAGACAACGAGGCTGGTGTCCTCATCGGGAATGTCGGCATCCTTCTCCCAGGTGAACTCGATGGGGTAGCTGATGATATCCTGGACCTGGAAGTCGCGGACCTTGAAGACAGGGGAGAGGATAGCGCAGCTGAAAGCGCAGCCACGGGCGATGGCCTCATCCGCGTTCATGGTGAAAGAAAGCTGCTTGCCGAAGAAAGCCTGGATGCGCTCCTTGACGGAGGGGACACGAGAGCCACCACCGACGACCTCGATGATATCGATATCGTCCTTGGTGAGCTTGGCGTCGGCGAGGGCCTGCTCGAGGGGAACGTGGACCTTGGCGAGGAGGGGCTCAACCATGGCCTCGAACTCCTGGCGGGTGATCATGGCGCGGACATCGATGTCGTTCATGAGGGACTCGATGTTGAGAGGAGCCTGCTGGTTGGCAGAAAGGATCTTCTTGAGCTTCTCAGCAGCGGCAAGGACACGGCAGACGGCCTTGGGGTTGGTGAAGATGTCGATCTTGTACTTGCCAAGGAACTCCTTGTGAAGATGGTCAAGGAGGGCCTTGTCGAAGTTGCGGCCACCGAAGTGACGATCCCAGGCGGTGGCCTTGACGGCAAGCTCACCCTTCTTGAACTCGACAATGGAGCAGGTGAAGTTGGAGTAGCCGACATCGACGAAGGCGACTCTCCTGGGCTTCTCCTCGGGGCCGGGAAGGTCGAGTTTTGTGATACCCCAGCCGAGAGCGGCAGCGGTGGTGTCGTTAATGAGGCGGAGGGGACGGAGGCCGGCGATCTCGGCGGCATCCAAGATACTCCTGCGCTGCTTGTCGGTGAACCAGGCGGGGACGCTCATGACGAGCTCCTGGACGGCGACCTTGACCTCAGCCTGGGTGGTCTGCTTGATCTTGCTCAAGAACATGGCGATGAGCTCTGTGGAGGTGAACTGGCGCTTCTCGCCGAGGTAGGTAACCTCGGCACCGACCTCGCCATTGATGTCGACCAAGGGGGCGGAGATGAACTGCTGCTCAATGGCGACATCGGGGTCGTTAAGAGAACGGCCGGCGAGGCGCTTGAGGCAGCCGACGGTGTTCTTCAAGTTGGAGATCTCCTGGGTCTTGGCGGGCTCACCGATATACCGGCTCTTGGGGCCAAAGCCAACGAGCGAAGGAGTAGCTCGGTTGGAGACTTCGTTTGTGATCTGTCAGACAGAGGTTCGTCAGTAATTGGTCATCCACTGCGTGTGCGAAGGCGCTATCGCCCCAGCGCAAAGCATCCTCCTCTTCCCTTCGAGACAAAGTCTATGCGATGAGCTGGGGACGATGGCCAGAGGGAGGTCGAGATCGAGAAGGGTACGTACGACATCGACACCGCGGTTTCTGGCAACGGCAATGACGGTATTAAGAGCGCCGAAATCGACACCTGTAACGCCCATTGTTAGCGCATGCTCTCTTGTCCTGGACCGGAACCGGCGACAGTTTGGTTAGGGAGGGAGGAAGAATGGTAACATACCGACGACAGACATGGTGGCGGTTGGATATGAAGAACTGCAAAAGCAAAGACTGTGTGTAAATAAAACTGGTCTCTCTCGGGGTGTCTCGTGTAGTAGTGGTGGTGGTGGTGTATCGAGTAAGGTGGTATGGGGGGGAACACCTTAAGGCTTCAAAAAATAAGTGAGGCCTCTTGGTTAGGAGGGGAGGGGTAGTTCGATAGGGTAGGACGGTAAAAAGGTTGTATGTGTGTAAATGTCGAGAAGATGTTGGAGATATGGAGGGGTCGTTGGTTTGCTCACCACAACAAAGAAGGTCTGCGTTGGGGGTATATGGAGGTTTAGGGATAACAAGGAGGACGTTGACAGGCAAAGAAGGGCGGATATGGAGATGTTCAACGTTGAAGTCACAGAAGTGGAAAGCAGAAGACTGATGTGAAGTTTATCGCAAAAGTGGATTCCCTCTCAGCAGCGGGACAGGTGGAGGAATCAAACTGGAGACGGGAAAAAATCAGCGAAAAATGTTGCCCGACCACTGGACTCTGGGAGCAGGCAAGGCGTGGGCAACAAGTATCCGTCGGGCTACAGGGACCTTGAGGACCCCAATCTTGCCAAGTGGAAGTGTGCCCCTCTAACCCCGCCCCCGGGGGGTCGTGTCTGGGCCAAGCCATCCCCAGAAGCTGGGAGAAGCTTCTCGATTGGTTCGCTCATTGGCGGTGTCATCCTGACCTGATTGACTCGGGCTTGTGTCCCGTCAGGTTGAAGAAAGAGATTGAGTGTCGAGCTGTCATCTTGAAAGATCTCTTTCAACTGCTTTTAGTAGTGTAGGACAGTGCTGATAAGTCAGGTTGTCCTTGTCGGCGACACTTGATCCGGGAGACAGTCAAAAGAAGCAGGGCAGTTCTCGAACTGCTTTTCTATGGCAGGCGCGGGTGTTGTTACAAGGCACGTCATTCACAGGGTATAAGCAGCAGCTGCAAAGCAAACTGCCAACAGCAGCCCAGGCAGGAGGGGTTGGTTGGTGGGGCGGCGGCGGCTCAGCAAGTACTGATAAGGAAGCTTTCCCATTTCATCTTATCACTTTGTTCACCCCAAGGAGGGTGTCTATCACCCCACTTTCCTCTTGAAAGTCTGGGTTTTCACGTCTTGTGCCCCATCTCACCGCCCAAAGAGACAACAGTGTTTGGTTGCCGTTGGCCCAGAACTGTCTTGGGTCTAGGCACCGCACTGTAGGCAGTCATTGCTAGGCAGGCACTTGCACTTTTACGGCTACGGACGAGTGGACGACTGGATGATCTTCAGGACATCTTCAACCGATTCTTGGCGTTGGAGCTTTCGGCGTTTTGCACTTCTTCGTTCGCCTATCTTTCATGATTTCTGCCAAGGGGCAATTGACTAACAACTGAGCCCCAATCCTCCCGCCTCTACCGCCCTTTGCCGCCCACTGTTTCGCCCATCCCAAAGCCTGAACACTTCATGATAGCCTCACTTTCCGCGGAACATTCGCCTCCCACGTCAACCGGCGGAGCCCATCCCCGGAACAGCTTCCACTCGCCAATTGAACGATCCCAAAAGGCATCCATAAGGCCAAGATGTCCCAAGATCCGGCATCTTGACATGTTGACACATACATAGCCTCCAAGCAGGTACAGTCCAATACTGGTTTGTTTGTTAATTCGAGACTTCGGGTCAATTTCCTTAAGCGTTTTAATATCTAATCGATTCGTTTCGTTCTATAATGAAAGTGTGATCGTACTTTGAATATACTTTTTCCGAAATTCAATATGTTATATTGAATGTTGTTAATAGCTTTGGGAACCGTAGATAGCCATTCATTTTGTCCTTAGGAGGTTTGGGACAATTCGGGATAGATCTCGTCCAGTATACCAGGAGTACCACGCTAACAAACAAACCAGCATTAGATTGTACACTGACACACACTGCTGGACACTGCTGGAGTCGCTGTGGTACTTTGTACATAACACTTGCCCAATCCTAACCCAGGCGCAATTCTTGGGTTTCTTGGCTGCCCCCTGGGCTCTCATGACCAGTCACAAAGTTGGTGACTATACGAACACTTTTATGCATCATATGAAGATTCACAATTTGCAAGGCTATGGCAACTTTCGTGAAGTTGCTGTGCCGTCCTCACGAAGTTTCGTGGGAGTTCCAGATCTCTTTGCATCCCCTTGGCAACGGCAAGTCAGGAGAGTCTTGCTGCTGTTGACGAGGATATTCACATCACCACTTGGCCGAGCTTTCAACTGGATTCGCGATGTTTCGAAGGGTGGTAGATGGACTCTGGAAGGTTTGAGAGCATATTACCTCTACCGCACTTCCATCACCAATTCAGGAAKGTTCAGCCCCTGAAGTGCTTCTCCATACTTGCCAAGCACAAGATGGGAGTGTCCAGAAACATCCTCATGATATCCAACTACAGTCCAATGCTGGTTTGTTTGTTAGTTTGGCACCCCAAAATCCAAATAGACTCATACCAACCCGTCCTGAACGCCGTTATGGTACTTGGAAATGTAAAATCATTAACCAAAAACAGATTATTAGAATCTGATTTGACATATTCATATCAATTTTAAGTCCCCGTAATCGAAGAAAACACATAAACTTGATGTGCAAACGCCTGGACAAAATGACCCGAGGTCTCGAGCTAACAAACTTTCCAGGGGTGTATTGTACAAGTGTCGCCCGTTGTCCCAGTAACCATCCCAATGTTTTCATCTCCATATCCAGACACAGCCCAGAAAAGGGGTAGTACCCAGCCTACCCAGCCCAGCCCCACCACTTCTGTCTCCCTCCCCCCCCCAGTCCCCAATCACCGCCATCGCAAATCTCAGCATCTGAGAATCTCCAAACCTCACCTCACCAACTACCTCTGATTCGATGACCCCCTCGAGCCCTGCCCCTGCCCCCCTCTCCTTCCATGTCCAGGAGCATCAGAAAACCCACCATGTGACGCCTCAATCTCGCTCTCAACCTGATCCATAGTCGATGTCCTCACCCAACTTGCTCTGCCTAGGGGACTCCGACCCGTCCGTTGTTGCTGATGACCTGTTCCGCTCGGAGTAGGCGGCATAGGCACAGACAATGACCCTCCTCCTTGTTGTCTTTGTCCGTATTCTTCTTGCCCGTACCCATAATCCTGATAGGGGGTAGGAGAAGCAGAAGGCCGCCCAACGGAATCAATACTATCACTACTCGCCAGCCTACGATGCGGTGACGGCGAGGGGAGTGCCGGTCGTCCATAGTCTGGCGTGGAGTCGGTGTAAAACCCAGCTCTTCTCAGTTCAGACTCGGAGAACTCGTACACTTGACCGGGAGGAGGTTGTTGTGGGCCAAGGACACGAGTAGGGTTGCCCACCAGGTGCCCAGAGCTAGCCTGCGCAAGCTCGTATTTCCTCCGGTCTTCTTCGCCCATGATACTCTCTACTCGACGAGGCATGTACACTGACATGCTGTTTGCCCCGGTGGTGTGTGCGGAGAAGGTGCTATCGAAGGAGTCACGGTGTTGGAGCTGATGTTGGTGTTGATACTGATACTGCTGCTGCTGGTACTGCTGCTGGTGATGTCGCTTGCTAGTAGTCGCGGAACCGGCTACGGTAGGTAGCATCAACGAGGACCCGCCAGCGTGAGCAAACAAGCTAACGGAAGCCATGGAATCGTCAAAGTGCTGATACAACCCATTAGCGGAGCGCTCGGGCGCAGCGAACTTGCCGACCAGTTTGTCGGGCGGTTGGAGGATGCTCTTGGAGCGGCCGAGTCCACCGCTGCTAGTGCCGGTGGCGAAGTCCTTGTCCTCCGCCGAGCCGGTGAGGATGCCCTTGCGCTCTTGGGCGGCGGGGATGAAGGACTCTGGGACGATGTTAAGGTCGTCGCCCGTCTTCTCGGCGATCTCGATGGCTTCCTGCGCGGTGGTGGTCGAGTCGGCTGCTGCTGCGTCGGCGCGCGGGCCGCCCCATGTGCGCTGGCCGGCGGTGAAGATGCCGTAGATCATGTAGTACCAGTTGAAAAACGGGTTGAGGACGAACATCATGGGGTACAACCAGATCTTGAAGCGGCGCAGTTTGGCGCCGAAGTAGATCATCATCAGCCAGTTGAGACCCAACGAAATGGCGATGAAGCCGACGGGGAGGTCGTCGATCTTCTTGGTGGTCGTGATCAGGGCGAGGACCATGATGAAGAAGAGCAGAGCCGTGGTGCGGATGGTGTTTTGCATGAAGCGCACCAGGATCAGGATCGGATACCGCTTCCACAGCCGCCAGTCCGTCAGCATGCAGACTTCGTTGGTGATGAAACCCAGGAACCACCGGCGTCGCTGCTTGATCAACGAACGCATCGTCTGGACGGCCTCGGTCTTGCAGAAGGCGGACGTGCACATCTGGATTTGATACCGCTTCTTGGCTCCGATCATGAACAGGTGCGTCAGCCAGCGGTCCTCGCCCAAGTGCGATTTGGCGTAGTCGAACAGGTCTTCGCAGTTCTCGGCCTTGTCGGCGAAGTAGTACTTTGCCATTCTCCTGAAAGCAGAAAACCGGAGCATGGTTAGGGCGCCCGGCAAGCAGGTAACGGCGCCGCACCCGGACTCGACGGTGCGCTCGAACAGCTGGCCGTGGATGTACTCCATGTCCTGCAGCAGGGTGATCAAGCTGTGTTTCTGCGTGGTACTAGTGATCACGCCCGTCATGGCCAGCATGTCGCGCCGGTTACCCGGGCTGAGCTCCATGTCGTAGACAAAATTCTGCAGGCACACCTTGTCGAGGATGCAGTCCGAGTCGATAAACAAAATAAACAGGTTGTCGTTGCGCTTCAGGTACTCGCGGTACACGCGGTCGATCAGCTTGAAGGTCATCTTTTGGCAGTGGCGCTTTCCGCCGTGCGGGAAGCGGGAGACGGTGATGCGGGCGTTCTTGTAGGCGACGTCGATCGATTTGGGGTACGATTCCAAGGTTAAGGGTACGCCGAGCTTCTCGATCGTGTTGAGGTACAGCTCGTCTTCTTGGTCGCCGTCGAAGGAGAGGAAGACGTGGATGCACGAGGGCGGGTAGTCGCAGTCGACGACGGAGTCGATGGCGGTCACGAGCACTTCGGGGTCTTCTTTGTAGCAGGGCATGACGATGACGACTTTGGGCGCGGATACTTCGTCGAGGACTTGTTTGATGCGCTTGGTGCGGCCGAGCTGGTGAGTGACGATTTGGTAGACGCAGAAGAGCCAGGGGATGGTGAGCAGGCCGGCGAAGCTGTAGAAAGCAAACCACTGTAGGAAGCTGACCATGGCTGTTGGCCAGACTTTGACGACTTGGCTCGGAAGTGGGAGGGTGACGATCATGATGGGTAGGAAGATACATCTGGAGGAGCAGGTAAATTAGACAGACATCGATGGCCGTAAGGTGGTTGAACACATACCTTAGCAACATAAACGCGATCCCTATTATCACCGACAACACTCTAACTGTCCAGTGCTCAGCCTTCACGAATACCTTCCAAAGGCAATACATGAACGCAGCAATCCAGAGAAACCACTCGAGACATGCCGCGAGCATGACCAGGCCCACGATGGCCGTATAGACAATCTGGAAAGAAGCGCATAGGTTAGCCAAGATGTCCAAATTTCCCTTTTCCTACTCAACACAAGACAGTGATTCCTTACCTCTTTCACCGGCCATTCGTCCTCCCCCAGATAGTTAATAGTCATATCGCTTTAGTCTCCCCTTCTTCTTTCTCCCCACAGCTGCTTTCTCAATCCAATAACCCTCTATCGCTCGCTCGCTCCCTCGCAAGTACAACCAGGCGCAGGCAGGTGTCGCTATCGTCCAGTGTCGGTATATAACAGCCCAGTCCAGTCCACGCCAAAATTTAACAGGAAAGCAGTGAACCGTAACAGAACCTGCAAAGAAGACAGCAGTCCGTCTTCTATACGTCTTCTTTTTCTTCGCCTCTCTCAACTGACATGTAGGTGGCAGACTCGCAGTCAGTCAACTCAACCAACAAGCGGTGTCCGTCCCGAAGACGGAGACGGGAAGATGCAGCAAACGCGAGATCTCTTCCTTTTCTTAGAAGTAGAAGTCTCGTCACAGTCTCTTCACAGTCCGCCTAGGTCCGTCTGAGTCGCCTGAGTCGTCAAGGCCCGCTTGTCTCGGCGGGTGGTTGCAGGGCGAGACAAGACGATACGACGCACGCTTTAGACACGACGTCTGTAGATCCAGCGGCCGGGTAGGAAGGGGAATGTCTCTCTTTCGTGGGGGGGGCTGGCTGCCGGCTGGGAAAGAATTGCGCACACTATTCGAGAGAGAAAAAAGACAAAAGCAATGAGAGGGCTTCAACGAGAAGAAACATATGGGCACGCCATGGGTTATGTGCTTCGTCAACCACCGCTCAATGTCTGAATGGTCTTCTCAGTCCCGCCTAAATTAACAACCTGCATCTACAACCTGCACCGAATTCATGTTGTACTCCTCTCGACTATGTGTGTACCTCCGGAGACCTGACCTGGGCAACTGGGCAAGGGTTAGAAAATTAGATATCGTGCATGGCCTGGCAAGGGGGTAAAAGGCGACGAACCCGGAAGAGAAAAATGCATTCAGCGTCTGCGCATCTGGCTTCGGGAAACGGAGCGACGAGATAGAGAGAGACGACTGTGAGAATTGCGACATCGTTTGTCTCCCATCTCCCCATCTCCTCATCTTCCGACTGCCGGCCCAGCAAAGGGGGCCAACACGGAACCGAAAGCTGGACAAATTGAAGCTGACGAAGTTTGAAAGTTTGGACTGAATCTACTGGAGAAAAAGAGGAAAACAGAGAGAAAGAAGTGCGTTTCTGGCCCGACGGCAACGGGACGTTCAATATCGAGACAAACGAAATTAGGAAAAGAGGCTTTTTAGCCGGCGTCACCACCCGCTCGCTTCCCGTGTCCATGTCGATGGATGGCGACATGCCAAACCCACACTTTGAAGCCATTAGGCGGACTGGAACATGAACAACTTTCTGGGGAAAGAAGGGCGAGAACTGAGTGCAGGTGCACTTCGAGAAAGTGAAGTGTTCCTGCCAATTCTAGAGGTAGCCACATCGAACTTCCAGAACTCGAACGTGGAAAGTACGATCAACCCCCCTCTCTCCCTCCTTTGTAAACTCAATCTGCAGGAACTACCCAGCTCCGAATCCCGGCACAAGACATGATGCCCGATGGTCAGTGGTGTAACCGTAACCGTAACCAGCACCGTAACCGCCGCCTCTTATGCTCGAGCCACAACCGTCGTCTGCTGCGTGCTGTCGTGCCGTACCTCTAACCAATAACCACAAAGTTGATGAAAACAATGAAGTCCGAGCTGGAGGTTCTAGAAGGAAGCGTGTACTCGACCTTCGCAGGTGGTAGTCTAGGCAAAAGCTTGTTCACCAGGTAGCATCCCAAGAATATCCGTACCGAACTTTGAACGACCCTGTCCCCATCAGGGTCGCTACCTTACGAGCGTACCTTACTTTACCTACGAGTGGCGGACCTATTCTACAACAAAAGTGTATGTAGAATGACCTGAGGGCTCGGCTTCTCACCAGGCATTCAAGGCGGATGCTAGGGAAGATCAAAAGTCTATCTAGTATTTTCTTTATGATTTTCGCTTTTTCTCGTCAACGTCAAATACCCCCTATTATTTTCTTCCTCCAGCGCATTTCTTCTTCCCCCCTTTTCTTGTTCTGAAGCCGTCAGGTCTCCCTTTGGATAGGAGGTCGCCTTGTGTTCTTCCTCATGGGCTTCGAGCGGTTCGGTCGGACTGATGTGAGCAGCAAAACTACCTTTAAGCCCTCCCCTGTCAATCCCATGCGATGCCAATATGCACCCCAGAAAAACTGGAAGCATATAACCCGGATCCAGTGCCAGTCTGAATAACAGTTCCATCGCTAAATAGCCGGTACCGCTCGCTTAAAAGGGTTGGTTGTCCGCGTCACCCTTCATTCTTTTCCATCGCCCCTTCCGCCCACCTCCCACCTCCCAGCACATTCTCACCCCATGCTAACCGTCAACGACCAGTGCCTACCTAGCCCCTTGTCATCGAGTAAACGGTGTAGCTTGTATACTCACTCGAGGTCGGCCGGGCATGGTGCTGTGCTGTTGGCTTACGCCTGTTGCTTGTTGCTCTCCAAGGGAATGAGGAGTGGAGTCCAGCGAATGCTGTGCTGATCTGTGAACTGCTTTGAAAAAGCTACACGTGGTCTTGTTTGCTTGCTGTTGCTGTGTGAGCTTGTTGCTTGCAAGAGAATCGTCGAACTATGGCGAACGCGATGCGCTCTTTGTCCACGGTGGTGTAGTTAAAGAATAGTACGTATTCTCGCTCAAAG
The DNA here is from genome assembly GCA_009805285.1 of Neurospora terricola FGSC 1889. Classification (NCBI taxonomy): domain Eukaryota; kingdom Fungi; phylum Ascomycota; class Sordariomycetes; order Sordariales; family Sordariaceae; genus Neurospora; species Neurospora terricola. Next base: position 126,750 of record RANZ01000017.1, on the reverse strand, counting down.
TTCATGATCAAGTCCTATTATTCCCATTAGCATCTCTTGTTACTTAAGCCCATGATTTCGATCACGAACGACTTACCAATCAACATCACTAAGCTGCAACTTCCTCACTCTCTGCCCACCCCGCTCCTTATTCGATCTAAGATCGGAGCGGTTATGGTGATGGGCATTGAGTTTCTCGTTACCCTCATAGTCATCGTTTTCCCGGAGATCGTAGTTCAGGACAAGGTTCTTGATACGCTGCTGCTCTTCCTTCTCCGCCTGTTGCTTCTTCTTCATAGCAATAGCAAAGTGCGAGTCCGAAGGCAGTTCAACCGTGCGGGTCTGTACGAAAGTATGTCAGTATGCTGAATTTTCCTGAGTGAGGTGGGTGGGTGGTTACGTACCTGCTGGCGATTACCCTTCTTCGTCAAAAGAGAGAAGGCCATCTTCTCCCCAGAGGGAGGAGCGTCCGAGGAGGGTCCGGCGTCATTCGCGGCAGAGGACTCGCCMACAGCCGTACTCTCGCGAGGCTTGAGCTTGATGGGCAAAGGCAGATCAAACTGCTGCTTGCGCTCGAACTTCCTGGAGTCAAGGCTCTCAGCCATCATCTTGGCAAACTCGCGCTCAAACTCGGCTTCCTCCTCAGGATCAACCTCCTCCTTCTGTCTGGTAACAACAATTTCCTCCTCTTCAGATTCACTGTTGTACCTCGAAGTGTTGTCCTGCTGGTCGTTGTCTTCAGCCTCGCCACCGTCATCGTCGTCCGACTCGTCGTCCTCGTCCTCATCTGGGACCATGCCGTCTTCGTCGTCGGACACGTCACTATCGTTGTCCTCCGGCTCGACGACCCGCTCAACTCCGGATGTCTTCTGATCCTGGGCCATGGCCAGCTGGAACACCTTGGACGCCTCCTCGAGGTTCGAGGCGAGCTTCCACTGCGGCCGGGTGAGGGAGAAGATGTCCTGGACGAGGAACTCGACGTCCATGGGCAGCGGATTCTTCGTGTAGATGTAGTACTGGAAGAAGGAAAGGAAGAAATCCAGCTTCTTGCCAGCAGCACCCTTGTTGAAGAACATACCGCAGGTCTCAAGGATGGTCGAGATGAGGCGAATGCGGAAGAAGTCATCGGGCAGATCGAAGTGGTTGATGCGGCCTGGAACGGGCGGGCCGCCGTGACCAAACGTCATGATCTTGTACATGGTGTCGAAGATGACGGGATGCTCCAGCATTCTGTAGTTATAGAGCTCTCCAAGGTACTTGACCTCGGCGATGCGGCGCTGGTTGAACTTGAAGTCGTTCAGCTCAAGGCCGAGGCAGATAGACTCGGTCACTTGATCGATGACTCCGACAACGAACTCGCCATGATACTTGTAGAGAGCGCTCAACAGGATGGCCAAGAGATGGATGTTACCATACTTGACTTTTCCGGGCTTGGAGAAGACCTTGTGCAGAATCGCGACGACCTCCTTCTCTTCCCAGTGCAGCCTGCGGATATGTCTCAAGATCTTGCTGTAATTCCTCTTGGTGAGATCGCCATAGATCAGCTTACGGATGAAGAGCTCCATGGGCGTCCTCTCCTTCACCTCGATGGCAGGACGCTGCGGCGGATCAACGTAGTACACAGCATTCTCAATGAGCATTCTCTCGGCCTGCCCAATGTGCTGGACGGACTTCTTGCGCTGCAACGTCTCCAAGAAGGAAGCCATGCGCGGAGAAGTCTCGGGGTTGCGAAGCAGGTATCGACCGCAGTTCTCGAGCAGATTGCAAATGATCTCAATGTTCATCCGCGAAAAGTCGTCCAAGCTGACCTTGAGACAATGGAAGACAACGTGCTCCGGGACAATGCCAAACTTGGTCAACTCGGCCAGGTAGCGGATGTTGCTCAGCCTGACCTGGCCTAGAAATTCCTTCTCCTTGCGCCGCTGAAGGCTACGGAACTCGTTGTCAAGATAGTCAACAAGACCCTTGGGGATATCAGGCATGTATTGACCAAGCGTGGCAACAAGCCTAGCCCAGTTCGGGAGGAGATCGGTACGCCCCTTGGGAACATCGGTCAATGCCTTGATGAGACGGTTGCGGGACGCCTTGGAATTGAGGAAGCAGAAGTCAATAGCCATCTGGTCAATGGCGTCCTTGCTGATGAGCTCAGGCAGGCGCACAAGCAAAGCGTCAACCTGGGCGCCAATTGTCTTGTTCGCAATGGCAATGGATTGGTCATCGGCAGCAGCCTCAGCAGCCTTGGCAGCTTCCGCAGCTTCAGCAGGGTCGATCTTCCTGCCAACCTGTTCATCATCTGCTTTCTTCTTCTTGACCTCTTCAAGCAGAATGCCAGGGACCTTGCCCTTCAGATCGACCAAGTTTTCGTAGAAGCGACGCTCTTCTTCGTCCTCCCATATTCCGGGCCCTTCGCCCTGACCACGGAGGTATTCACCAGCCTTGACAAGGCCAATCGTGCCATTCGCAGAGTTGCCCTCATCAGTATCCTTCAACTCGGGCATCTCTGCGCCAATGATATCGGCAATGACCTGCGCATTGGCCACGAGACGTTCTTGTGCCTTGACCTGCTTCTCAAAGTTTGACTGGCGATCCTCAAAGACCTCTCCCGACTTGACATAAGCCTCCGCATTCTTGCGCGACTGGTTATAGATGGCCTTTTGGTCCCGAACAAGGTGGCCCTTGACGTCCTCGAAGTAGCGCTTGAGGATATTCTTGAAGCGCTCCTGCAACTCAGGGGACGCAAAAGGGCCATCCTGATCCGTAACAGCACCTTCTTCCTTGTCTTCGGATCCGTCATTCTCAGTCTCCTCGGCGCTCTTGGTAGCGCCATCCTCCTCCACGGTTTTACGACCATCTTGTCCCGCAGCCTTGATGCCCAAGATATCCCAACTGAAAGCCTTGACGAAAATAACGAGCAGGGGGAGGTTGGCGTGGTCTCGATCGTGGTTCAAGAGGTCCTTCAGAACTTCGAGCGGAAAGGGCTCAGCACCGCCTCCCTTGCCCGGCGAACGCGGCTTCGGCTCAAGTCTGGCTCCCGTGGTCGGTCTCGTAGCGTCGTCGGGGCGAGCAATATCGTCAAGGGTTCGCAGGACATCGACAAGCCAGAGCTCGGTCACGACTCGGAGGAGAACGCGCTGTCGAACCAAGCGGTCTTTTTCTTCCTTCTCTCTCGCCTCGGGGGTAAGCGTCTTGAGGAAACTCTTATCGGGAGTGGCCATGCCCTTGCCCAGAAGCCATCCCAAGTGTTCGGTAAAGTCGGCGGGTCCGAATCGCTGGTGCAATGCGCTGACGATCTCGACGCCGGCTTCGATGTCTCCGGGAGACTTGAGCTTGCACAGGCCCTCGTAGCATGCTGAGATGATTTCGGAAAGGTATTTGGAGAGGCTGACGGTGCGGATCTCCTGGAGGAAGGTGCTCTGGGTGGCGGCGGAGATGGTGGTTCGGAGACGCTTGATAAAAGCAGTGTTTTTCTTTAAGGTAGAGTCGAGGGACTTGCTGACGGGAAAGAGATCTGGAGGGTGAAGAGCGTGTGAGCATTGGTCGACTGGATATCGGGCGGAACAGGACTTCGTATAGGGGAGGGTCGTTCGTACCTTTCTCGCCGTTCCAAGCCCTCGAGTTCAGCACCCGCAGCTCACCTACAAAGTGTTAGTCCCAGCCGAAGAGCCAACAGGCAAGGTAAACAAAGCGAGAAGAGAAGGACGGGGAGGACTGCAACTCACGCCGTCTTTGGCGATCCATACTGGGCGATGATGAAGAGGATAATCAATGGTATGAATATTATAAGTTGCCAGAGCAGTGGCATGCACCGGTGGATATGCTAAGGGTTGAGAAATCGGTAGCGGCAATCCCCATCAGCAATGGTAGACATCGGTGACGTGATACGGCAGGGGAGCAACGGAGCAGGCCACTGAAGGCTCTCGGACTCGGACGAGCTCAAAACGAGCGAGGACGACGGATGACCGAAAGACGGCGGTGGTAATGGTGATTGTTTCGGCCAGAGTTGCGACTTTCCGTCAAGGTGTCTGCAGTATCATTCGAAGCCCCGGGGGCGTCACGGTGGAAGGGGAACGCGGTTGTCGATAAACGATAAGAAATTGGAGTTGCCGTTCACGGGCAGGCCAAGCGGGTTCTTTAGGTTGGTTCCAGCGGAGGTTGTCTGTGTCGGGTGTGGAGGAAAAACCCAGTGTTGCGGCTCGCTCCACGGGCATCCCAGTGCTAACTTGACGGTCTCCCCACCACCCTACAGGTCGATATCTGAGTCAATTCGCCAGTGATGATTCCCGCCGCGTCAGGGGACGCCCTCGCCATTCATTGGGCGCCTTAACGCGCTTTAGCGCCTGTGCCCCGCGACCACAGCGGGTGCCTTAACAGCACCCCACAGGTTACCCCCGACTCCCCGACTCCTCGACTGAAGCCATTGACAATCCAAGATTGACGGGGATGGCCATTCATCACCGTAGGGCAGCGGGCAGCCAGGGGATGGAAGGATGGAAGATCTAGAATTTTGCCTGACAGGGCAGGGCAGGGCAGGTTGTTGTTTGTTTTGTTTACCGAACGGTTGATCTTATCGTTGACCCCTTTTCTAATCTGATCGAGAAGTTCCTATAACTGTTTGGCTTCCTTTGAGCTCCCTTCCATCTCTGCCCCTGGGCATGGTTGAACACAACCACATCTTCACATACAGACAGCTGAGCACAGGCAGGACCAAGAAGTAGATTTTGAATCGTTCATATTGCAACGCTGATATACTTCTTTTCGCTGGGTATCTAAGGATTCTCTCTGGTTTTGTGTTTTCTCTTTTCTGCCACCTCCTCTTTCTTTCACGTCTCACCCCAACCAGAGCGTTTACTGAGACGTATATTTTCAATCACCCAACAGCTTCAAAATTTAGCACCCATTCATTCTCTTAACTCTCTTTCCATATAAGTCCTCCTACGGACTTTCGTTTAGTCAGACTCAAGGCACCCATAGAATACCTCGAGGTGGATACCAATGTTTATTCATCCCAAGACACGAATCTGAGAAATCAAGGACACTCCTTGACCTCCAGCTTGAAAAGCCAAAACGCTAGGTGGTATTTGATATACGATAGAGATAAAACAGAAAGGACACAGACAAATAGATATGAACCCAGAGACGCAAGGATATAGTAATACTAAAACAGGAACAACAAAAAAAGGTCGGAACAAACTGTCGCGCGTGCAAAAAACTCAAAGTGGTATCTTTATAGAGGTATCTTTCCCGTATGCGAGGCCGCCATCCTGTCACAAAACCATCATCCCACATGACGGCCTTTTTTGTCCTCTCTCATCTGACGTAAAATAAGATGCAAGAGATTACTTTTTGCAAATCCCATTTTCCCCATCAATTTGTGGAGGCCCGGGTTCCCGCAAAGGCGAGACGGCCTCATGATTTTACCCACCCCGGTAAAAACAGCGCGCCATCATCTCGTTTCGCAAAAGAGCAAACGAAGCCAGTGAAGCCCCCATCCTTCATCGCCCCCGAGAGCCAGGATCGGAAAAGAAATGCAACAAGAGACAAGAGGAAAAAGGACAAGAACGCAGCCGACCAAATGCAGAAGAGCAACTACCGGGGTATTGTACGCCGTTGGGTATATCCAGCCGTAGAGGTATTTCTTTTTTTCCTCGCAAGTGACGAAACGATCCGTAAGTCTAAAATCTCGATAGCGGAATGAACTTAACGAAATGGCCCAGAAAGAGGGCCGGGGTATCCTGAATTGGTAGAATGAGACGTAGAAGGGCGCCCGCTATCGCCAGAATGGCGGGTGCCGTGGCGTGGAGTAGAATCTCCAGCCATCGGGATGGCCAGCTTGTGAATAAGGCCATTGGGTTCGAAAACACGCGAAGTGCCCCAAGGGTTGTTGTCGTCATCCGGGAGGTTAACACCGCTGTCGTTCCAGGGGTTACGATCAGCGTTGAAGCTCCGGGACGATTCAATCGAAATCAACGAAGTCTTGGAGACATTGGCGGAACCCTTGAAGAACGAATTGGTCGCAGAGTGAGAACTGTTCTTTCTGCGGTCCAAGAAGGAAAGAGACATGCTTCCGGGCTTGCGGAGGCGGTCAAAAATGTTGCTGCGCTCACGGACAAGGTCTTCGCCGAACGTAGGTGTCGCAGGCGAGTCGGTAGCAACAGGGGCAGCCACATGCTGAAGAATCTTAGAGTCGAAATACTGAAGCGCCTCCTCGAACGTATCAGATCTGGGGCGGGGGATGGCACCCTTGATGACGACAGGTTCAATACCAGCCGTAGCAAATTGGCTATGGAGGAAATCCATAGCGTCGCGCAGGCCGCCGGCATTGTTGCGGGTAAAGGCCCACAGCAAAGTGACAGTGGGAGCAGCATCCGCTGCGCGGTCCTCGGTGTTCTCGTGCACAGAGACTTGGACCTCATGCTGAGACTTCAGCTTCGGAACAATATTCTGAAGGAATTCAGGGGACTCGAGGAACTTGACCAAAGGCTCAGAGTGCTCCAGAACCACTTCATGCTTGTCCGGAACCATGCCCTATAACAGTACCGTTAGTTACAATTTGATAGTTTTTTTTTCGAAATGGTTAGCGGATTTAAACTTACCAAGAACTCGTCAGCGCACATGGGGACCTGCCACTGAGGTCCCTGAACGGTCACCTCATCACTAGCCTGTTCGGTGCTGGGGAAGCTGATCTTGCAGTTGTACTTCTTTTCCAGCACTTCGATTTCGGGCAGGCGGGCCAAGAGCTGGCGGTGATATAGACGATCGACGTTGACGGTTTGCGTAGTGATCTCAGAGTCCTGTTTGGGAGTCAATTACTGAATTGGTATGCCTTGAAGAGTCGTAGACACGTACCTCACGGTCAACCATCTCYAGAATCTCGGTCTTTACGAGCTCGAGATTCTGGGCGTTGCGGGCCGGAGTCCGGCAAATCACATTGTCAACACGGCTGTCATCATCATCACGGCCCATTCCTCCTGATTGAACGTTAGCAGACAAACTTCATCAATCACAGTATACGGTGGTGAAGTAGACTTACCACGATCCATGGCATTTGAGAACTTAACAAACACGGAGTGCTTCTTCATGATGCGCTGGATGTGCTGGCCACCGATACCAATAATGCGCTTATGGTACTGGTCCGGGACGTGGAAGGAAATGGACGCGGGCATCTCCTGCTCCACCAAAGTCAAACCCTCCTTCATCGAGGTGTAGTTGTGTGCCAAGACGTCAATGTTGAAGTTGTACTCGCCGAAGTTGTCGAACACGATCTGGACGTTGCAGTGGCTCATAATCTTGTTGATCTTGCCGTTCTTCTTGCCGCTCACAAATTCCTTGTGCTCATTGGCAAGTTCAATCTTGACACGAATCTGATGCTGGACTGTGGTCACGAACTTGATGTCCGACAGGACCTGGAGAGCCTCCTTGACGGCCTCATCAGAGCCGGTAAGGGTGAAGGCTACCTTATCGAAGGCGATATCGGCATCGGAGTTGGCGCAAACATCGCTGAGCAAGGCCCGGATCTCCTGAGCGCTGGGAAGCAGGCGAGGATCCGGCTGGTTGATCCACCAGGATGCATGGTAAAATTGGCCAGCCTAGAAAAGGGGTTAGTTTCGATGCTAATCCAGAAATACATATAAAGGGAGCAAAAGCTTACCAATGACATGAGCTCGCGGATGGCTCGCTCGACATGGAGGTTCTCGGGGCCCTGGAAACGAATCGTGCCTTGTCTGGAGGCAAGCGGAGGGAGCATGATGAAGACACTGTTGGTCTCCATAATCTTGCGCACCTTGTCCATCCGACCCAGCAGAATGCTGTCAATCTTGGGCATAGCGATCGTGACATCCTTGACAAAGAGTCTGATAGTGGTCAGGATCTGATGGATCCGCGTCTTGGCCTGCGAAATGGCCTCGGGAGTCTCGCCAGTGATGAAGACCTCGTCTGGGTTACGGCGCAGGGCACCAGGGGGGCAGTATCCATAGGCATGGGAGAAGCATGGAGGGAAGTAGATAGCAGTGTTGGTGGCAGACTCGATGTGCTTGATGTTCTTCCGGTTTCGGCCACACAGCAGCGGTTGCACGCTTAGATCGATCTGGACGGCATCAACGATTCTCCCAAGCTGCCACATTGTTAGCAAGCATTCGATATCACGAGACAGTTCTTAGAAGGTGCCTACAAGTTGGTCGATCTTTATGAGCACACGGGACTTGGCGTGCTCAGCAGAGATGGTGTCACCGTAGATGGCCACCCTCCAACGCTGGTCTCTGCGCATAGACAAGCCTCCATTCAGTCCGTCCTCAAGGGGAGTGAGCTTGGGGCCCAGAAGAAAGATATCAACACCACAGAACTTGGAGACCTCATCCAGGAAGGCGGTTACAGACGGTTTCAGGCGGCCCTCTGTGAGATCGGCAACCAAGTGGCCGTCAACATCAACATGGGTGCAGCGCTGTTGGACATTATTAATTTAGCGAAATGGGTCACAAAGAGACATATGGGACACGTGGATAACCCACCATCAGAGAGGGCGTCTCGTTCAAGATGGTTTCCCGAGTCTTGTAAACACAATCGGCAGTGCCTGATAGAGTCACGGTGACGACCTGGCTGCGGCCATTCTTGGGAGTAGTCGCGCTGACGTGGGCCTCGATGGGCATGGGGTTATTGGTGAAGTCCTCGCAACGGCGGCGCAGGTTCTCGACATTCTGGGTGTGCACGGGGAGCTGCCACACGGGAACGTCATCGGGGGCATCCTCGGGATGTGTCCATCTAAGAACGGCATCCGTGGTCGAGTGGAGKATGTCCTCGGTGTCGGGGCCGGCGAGATCGGAGGCGAAGTGGACGTTAAACGTGTAGTGAATCATGGCATCGGGAGGCTGGGGATTCGAGATTGGTGGAGGACCCTGGGGAGCGATCTTGGGCTGGTGCATTATTTGAGGCATGCCCATTGACGACCGGGACATGCCAAAGTTAGGGCTCATCCTCTCGGGCCAGTGACGCATGTTTGCTAGTTTATTCATCGTGATCGAGCGACTGGAGGTGCACGGCTGGGAAGCAGGCTGAATGACAAGGGCGGCAGGGAGGCCAAGTCAGCAGTATGCCCGGAAATGAGGCCACTGCGCTGTGTGTACTGTAAAAAGAGAGAGACCGAAGGGGGCGTCGTTGCCGGTGCCGGTGTCTGTTGTGTTGTATATGTAGGTAAAGGTACCTGGCCCTATTGCACACTGCCTTTCGTCGGATGTCGTGGTGGTGCTGGTGCGTTCGGGGATAATGGCGGGGGTGGGAAGGGAGACCACAACGAGGGGCAGCGTAACGGGGGCAAAGGCGTATGATGTATGCTGTGTTGTTGTTGTTTTGTTGTTGTTGTTGCTGCTGCTGCTTCCTCCTGCTCTGCTGCTGGTGCTGCTGCTGCTTGTGATGATGATGACTGGACACGACTGGGGGGGCGCTTCGGAGAGGGCGGCAAGGCTCGTGCCGGGAATCGCAGAAATAAAACGAGAAAAAAAAGGGGGTATCTCAAAGAACTTGAAAAGGAAAAGAGAGCGGAAAAGAAGCAAGTGGGATGCTCTTTTCCTTCGGTTGATGTATGCAGAAGCAGTGGTGTTCGGGTTGGGGGAGGGGAAAAGGTGGAGGACGGACGTGGAGGAGGAGGAGGAACTGCTTGGAGGTGGTAAGGCAGTGCTGTAGGATACGGAATCCAGTCGGTGGTCGGGGTGCTCAAAGTGGCTCAAGAGTGGCCTGGCTGCTCAATGGCACAATGGCGTCGGTAGGTGGACAGTTCAAGCACACACGGCACRCACACAGTCAAGAGAGTCTGGGGGGAGCGTGGGAGATGGAAGCTGAGCGACCGACGGGAGCACGAACCATTTCACGGTAGGTTGTGGAGGGAGTGGAGACACCGGGAGACGCCCAGCGGTGGATCCCCCGGGCGCCGCACGAGCCATTGGACAGCTCATTTGAATGGAGACTTGGGAGAATTGCTCTTGGCAGTTTGGCCTGGTCTGTGCGCTTCCAAGGTTTGCTCCATCGTGACTGGCTCGACCAGCGGGCAAAAGTGGGCAGCAGCACCTGAGTCGCTGAGTGGGCGGTGCAGTGCCGTTGCAGTGTGTGCTTTCACACATCACCCATCTCCAATCCCATGGTCGTATCACTGTCAGCATAAAAAAAATGGTCAGTCAGTCAGGCATGGGCATGAAGATTTTTGTCGACCACACGCCGTCGCGATATCTTCAAGAGACATATTCTCGTTTAAGCTAGGATGAATTTCCAGCATCAGCTAGGTAGACACACACACATACATCAAGATTAAGACATCCAGCGGAATGAACAGCTCCATTCCATGTCCAGGCCAGTCAAGTCCAACTACGTACAAGTCCAGCTTCCACCTCACTAAAATAGTCTCTACATACTTGCATCTGTACATCACACACTTGAAACTCAACCTGGCACTTCTTCACTTTCTCACTGGTTTTTTTCTTCCCTGGTTGGTAGGCAGATGCCGACGGGAGTTGAACACTTGCACACCACACTTTACAACACGTATCCACATTCGAGGATACGTTGGGGGTCCTATCCAAGATAACCTACTTCCTATCCAATGCTGACCACCTCCTCCTATCAACAACAACACAACCCTCAACCGTTCAACGAATTTGACTTGCAAACCACCGAACACCTGCAGTGGTCATCTCCATCTCACCCACACAAAACCCTTCCCCAAGGCCCAAGCTTACCCCAAAGAGTGGATGGATCGTCTCAACCGTTTCTGCTTTACCTGTATGTGCTGCAGTGGTGCGAGTGTGCGTACCTTAGCTTTGGCTACGTAGCCTTGCCTTGCCTGGATAAAAACTGCCCGACTTTGGGCCTAAGAATTCAAGAATGAATGTCCAAAAACTTGGACCCTTTGGGTGGTTGCCCAGATTCCAGAATGCGTAACGGACATAGGTATACTTACAATTGCGTTATGCTGCTTAATCCAGGGTACTCGTTCACAATGCAAGTACCTGTATGTCCGATGTATCGTTATGCCCGTCCGTCCTGCACCCTCGCTGCTCGAGTTCAATGTCTTGTTTGTTTGTCATAGAGCCAAGAACTTCGAGAACCTTGAACCGGCCGGCTGGGCCAGACAGGGGGACGGATCAAAAGGGGGTTTCTGGTTCATAACTTCATTCATCTCACACCTTCGTTTAAAGGCTGAAGCTGCTGAACAAAGCACAACGTCAAACTGCAGAGAATGCCGGATTCTATCAAGTGCTCGATTGTAGTTGTAAGACAGGATAGAAACATCTGGACAGAGCTAGATTCCCTACCGAAAACCACACCCCTGAACCCCCTCCCCTCCTTATCTGACTTAGACGGAAGATCACCAAATCGTCCCTATCGTCCCTATCGTCCCTATCGTCCCTTCGGCCCTGTCCCTGATCGATCTACAGAATATCCCACGCACTTGTAAACTGTCAACTGTCAAGCTGTCAACAGCCAACCCTTGTGTATGCCTCGCGGAGATCCATCGATGGTCGTCCCCAAGATCTTCACCTGTTTCACTGCCAGGACTGTTGGTCACTTCATGCTGCCATACAACTTGCAAGTCCCCAAAATAACTCGGCCTGTGCTTCAAATACTCCGTACCTACAGCTCCAAACAGCAAGAAAGCAAGTCTAGCAAGCATAGAGCAAGCATGAAGAACCTTCTTGCCCTCTAGCTTTTCCGGGCCTGCTTAATCCCCGCCGCCGACTCAACACCTTTTCACCGAGCATTTTCACCTTACCCTGCCTGAGCCTGCCTTACTAACCTGCTTTGCCTGCCTTGCCTTGCCTTGCCTTCCTGTCAGGTTGCCCACTTACCAAGGCAAGGCTACGTAACACCCAACCTTCGGAGCTTCAAGAAGCAATGAGACGTTCACATCTCACATCGAACTGGAAACGAGGCTTACAAGCTCCATCCAGCACAGCACAGCAGGCCCGAGTTCATGTACCCATGCGGCCATGCCAGCCGTATGCCAGCCGTATGTCCGTAAGAGCCGGCTGAGTGGGAACTGGGAACTATACACTCCTGTAGGATGTTGTCTACAGTGGAGTCTTCGAGGTGAGTGATGACGTTGTTGCTGGGCTCTGCTGGACGACGAGAGCTCGGATTCGCAGTTCCGAACGGGCGGCAACGGACAACGGACAAACGGAACGGACGGACATTGCCGATGCCGATGACAAAGGAGTAGAAGATTCACGTTGAATCGACCTGTTTACGTGGGCAAACCGCTGCTTCGACTCATCTGGCTTCTTTCGCTTGATTCAACTTCGACATCTGTATACTCCTACTCCCCAGCCTGTATTCAGCAGACTGCCACGCTGATCTTTTTTGGACACTGGTAATATGACATGCTTCCTCATCCTTAATATATACCGTCTCCTCGTACAAGTTATCCTGCCAGTCAATGCTCTGAACTCGCTTTCCTCCATGAGTGACGATGGCAATAGAAATGTCCATCAGTAACGTTAGGAATAGAACGTCTGGTCTATCACATGTTTTCCAAAAACAGAAACTGAACACCTCCCTTCAAGTCCGTCCCTGCCTTGAAGTTGCTGGACAAGGCCAAAACGTTCAGGTTCTAGTCCGCCTCTTTTGGGTTCTTCCTCCTCATAAAACCCTAACCTTATTGCCGATAGGCATCCCGCATGGGAGGCCGATCCAAGTAAACAACCTCATCATCCTCCTGCTGAACAGGCGGCTGCCGCGCGTAATACCTCTCATCCCCATACGCACCGCCATCTCCACGCATCACCTGTGTAGGCGGCTGCTCAGGCGGAAACACACTATAAGCGCGCCCTCCCACTGGCGGCGGAGGCGGCTGCATAACCTCCCTCCTTATCTCCGGACGGCCTTGATATTCGCGGCCGGCCATCTCCGGCTGCAGGCTTCCCATCCTTGCTCCGTAGTCACCTCTAATCTCATACCTGGCCGCATCAAGAGGGGGCCTAACGCTTGCTGACCGAATCGTGGCATATTCCCTGAGGCTCGGCTCTCCTCCCATGCGTCTTTCGTAGCCCAGAGGAGGAGGCGCCTCGTAGCGGACTGCCTCTGCCACTGGCCTGACGCTAGCTGCTCTGCCGCCATAATATTCACGGGGACGCTCGTCAACCGCCCGCAGGTCATAAGCCGCGACACTTTCGTAGCGTGTGGGCTCCATCGGGGGACGAACGCTGCCCGGTCTCGCGATGTACTCCTGGGGCATCTCGACAACAGGTCGGCCCTCGACCCTGAGTCTGGATGGCACGTAGTCGCCGGACGGCGGGCCCATCGGGTGAGTGGAATAAGCACGCTCCCTGTACACTCTATGTTCAGGGGTAACGTACTCTGGCTGAGCAATCACGCGTCGCTGAGGAGCATAGCCGGGTGAAGTCGGTTCGTAAACCATTACCTCGTCATCGTACCCTTCAGGCCTCCGGGTGACAGCGCGTGGCGGCGGCGGGCGAGCATACACGATCTCGGGTCTTTCTGCAACCACACTTTGAGGGCGAGGCGGCTCAATGTATTCGCGACCAAATGCATCAACGACGATGCGTGTAGCTGGCATCCTGGGAGGAGGAGCCATTGGCTGTGCAACACGCTCATACGCAACCGGTGATCGTGAAGAGCGCTCACGATACGCTGCTGGGCGCATGCTCATCCTTGAAGCAGCACGAACATCGCGATAGTAACCATCATCTGCCGGAGGGACATCGTAGATCACGTTCCTCGGAGCAACGCGCACCTCGCGGGGGGCGTAAGGGGAAGGATGCATGCCTGGCGAACCGAGCAACCGACCACCGCTGAGTGGTGCTCTGGGATCATCGTAGTAGACCCTTTCATACCTGGGGGTGGCGAGCAGAGGCTCGCCCTCGAGACGAGGACGAGGGTCGATTTCCCGCTCATATCCCACAACCCGCTCCTCCCTTTGTACTCTTGGCTGCAGGCGCTCTTGGTAGGCACCCTCTACGGAACCTGGCTGTCCATACCTTGCATCATCATCGTCAGGCCCTTGTTGTTGCTGCCCCTGTTTCTGACGCTTGGTCGGACGTGTGTATTGGGGAGCTGACATGGGAGACGGGGATCGCGGCTCAGGCTTAATGTACGGCGATGCGGCAGCGGCCTCCGCAAGTCGATCTGCCTTTCTCTTCTTTTTCTTGTTCTTTTTCCTGTCCCCAGGCCTTTCTCCTCCGTGGGGTGAGCTTTCCGGACTAGAGACAGCTGAGGGCTGCTTCCTGAGAGCAGCGACCCCCTGGGCCGGAGCCGGAGTGGCCCGACGACCGCCAGTCTCCGATAGAGCAATCGGCTGTTCAAGAGCAGCAGTAGGCAAGGGTGAGACACGCGATGGCTGGGGTGCGAAAGGGGAAAGATTATGAGCACGAACAACCGGTGACCCCTCAGGTCCTAGCGCCTGTCTCAATAGCTGCTCGTTAACTCTCGACAAGTCTCGCGAGCCAGCACCCCGTTCCTTTCCTGTATGATTCGACTCTTCGGAGCGACTTGCCGGGCCACTATCACGAGAACTGACAGCTTCGGACGGAGGAAATTGGCGAGCAGCCCGGCTGACACTTGTAGCTGCGCTCGACGTGCCCGGCACGTTTACGGTGAACGGTTGGGGAACACTGCTGGCGCTGCTTGAGGCGCTGTGTACTTGCTGCTGTTGAGCATTTGCGATCGAGAGGTTTGTAGGTGCTGCCGGCGCACTCGGAGGAGCAGGCTTGGGTTGGTCGGCTGAGACAGCAACGGGCTCGAGGTCTAGCTCGGGTTCGTACGGTGATCCATCGCGCATCTGCTCGTCTTCGGATTCGTTAGGAACGCGGGCTAACTGGTGGTGGGAGTCAGGCGTGCCGTGCTGGCTCGAGTAAAAGGTGTTGTCATCGAATGAGTCGCCCGAAGCTGAAGCGTTAGCAACAGTGTCATCAGTAGTTTGAGCAGCATTTGCTTGAACCAGGATCAATGCTTTCGCCAACACATCGGCAATATCGAAGTCAGCAGGCTGCTCGGACGGTTGCAGGGCGCCTTTCTGGGACACCCGCCGCTGCTCGACGTCTTCGCGGAGAGAACGCTCGATCCGCTGTCTCTGCAGCTGAATCTCGGCCTTGATCAAGTCATCCGACTTCTCCAACAGTATCGGGTTGATTTCGACTTTGGGCTTGGACTGCTCGCTAGAAGTGTTGGACAAGGTCCCCAAGCCAGGTACACTCCCACCCAACTTTACCGCCGGCTTCTTGAGGTTTGCCTGGTAAGCCTGGAAGTTATCAGTCATTGCGCGGTTCCCATTCACAGCCGGCTTTGCTCCTCCAGGCGCCTGGCCTGCTGGAATGGCGGAGGCATTGGCTGGCGGAACAGGGCCAGGGCCGTTGGTCGGCTTCCCAACGTGTGTTGGCTTAATGCGCGGATGTGTACCGCTGACCACCTCATCGCGGAAGCGCAGGATCTTTTCGTACTGCTCGAGTTCATGACGCTCTTCAGGTCTGAGCGTTGCCATCAGTGATGCCCGGGCGTTCGCGGAAGCTGATGCTCCCACTGTCCCTCCAAGCGGCCCTCCTCTTGCGGGCATTGCAGCCACTGCCGGTCCTCCCGCCATCTGCGGTTTTCCCTTCGCCGTAAAAAGGTTGAGAGCGTTCCAAGTAGATAGCCCAGCTCAGTACACCGAGCAATTGACCGGATGCCAACTGTATGTAATGGATAACGCAACGGCCAAATGATCTTGGTGCAGGTGTTTATATAGATGGTACAGCCGAAAGAGAAAAGAAGAAAAGAAGAACCAATCGATGCGCTATTCCAAGTCCCTATACCGTGTTGATTAGCAGCGGTGGTGAACAGTACAATACGAATCTCGTCTGCAGACCACCAGAAGATGGTGAAGTGCAGAGTTGGACGAAATGGAAGAACTTGAAGAGCAAACTGAAGTGAACGAAGCGTTGGTGAAGTGGAAATGGAGAATCGAGTTTGAAAGCACAAGGAGCTCTGAGCACAATTTGGCGTCCCGTCACTTTTGATCGGCGCTGGGCCAAGTCGCCAAGCCCGCTAGCGACGAGGGCGCACGGGCCATCCTGGGTGAACCTTGGTGGTTCTTGGCAGCCACCATCTGACACCGGCTGTCGGATAGAAGGAGCACAGGGCGGGATGAACGAGACATCGGCCTGAGTCAACTGAACGATGGCCGACGAGTCTTGGGAGGAGACGAAGGAACCGGATGGAAAGTCATGCTTGATCTCATAAGATCAAATATATATAGAGGAAGTAAATTGGTTGAATTCATGGGAAAGAAGGAAACTGAACAATTATATCCCAGAAAACAATCATCTTTTTGAGATTCAAGGACACAAACACACGGCATCTTTTTGACAGGCACGCACTTACACAACGTCTCTGGCGGATACAACAGTTGAGTTGGCACTTTCACTTTACTACTACCAATCATATATAAAACTAGGCGCAAACCCAATATTGCAATACCAACACTTCAACGCCGTAGAACCAACCAACAATATCCGAGGGGAATAAACGATTTGCCATCTCTAACAACTTCGCTGTGAATCTTGAACTTCGAAGTATAGAAATTATGGCAGCCCAAGAAACGAACAGCAACGGCAATGGCCAGCCAGACAACCGCGTTGTCTTCTTCTTGTAAGTGACAAGCAATCTGAAGTGTCTGTAAGAGTTGAATCACCGCTAACCAATCCACAGTGACATTGACAACTGCCTCTATCCCAAGAGTGAGTGAAGAGTCCATCATATGACACCCAATTCACACCATAGCAAAAGCTCACACACCATCAAAAACAGGCGCCAAAGTCCACGACCTAATGGCCGACCTAATCGACCAATACTTCGCCCGCCACCTCAACCTCCCCTGGGAAGACGCCGTCCGCCTACACAAGGAGTACTACCAAAACTACGGCTTAGCCATCGAGGGGCTTGTTCGACACCACCAGATCGACCCGCTCGAGTACAACGCCAAAGTGGATGACGCTTTGCCGCTCGACAACATCATCAAGCCCAGCGATTCGCTGAAGAAGCTGCTGGCGGACATCGACAAGAGCAAGGTCAAGCTGTGGCTGTTTACGAACGCGTACATCAACCATGCGAGACGGGTGGTCAAGTTGCTCGAGATTGAGGAGTTCTTTGAGGGGATTACGTTCTGCGATTATAGCCAGACGCCGCTGGTTTGTAAGCCACATGAGGATATGTTTGTGAAGGCGATGGGGGAAGCGGGGGTGGAGAGGTGGGAGGATTGCTATTTTGTTGGTGAGTACCTTAAGACGTTTTGAAGTGCGGGTGATAAGAGAGTCAAGCTAACATCACGAATAGATGACTCCTACCTAAATTGCAAGAAGGCGCAGGAGCTGGGGTGGACGACGGCGCACTTGGTAGAAGAGGGCGTGAAGCCACCTAAGACGCCAGCGTCCAAGTACCAAATAACCACGTTGGAGGAGTTGCGGACGGTATTCCCAGAGCTCTTCAAGAAGGACGGGGAATGAGGGTTTGTGGTATGGTGAGGAGTGGTATGTACGGCTTAGCACTGATAGATCACATAGAGCATGTAGTTGAATGATGCATATAGATGGCTGGAAACCATTCGGTTTTGTTTCCCTTCGAACTCTCTCTGTCCTCTTCTTTCGAACGGAAGCGTATGTGTGATGTGCCGCAAAGCCAAGTATTCCTTCCGTTATCAAGTTCCCCTAAAACGCCGTAGTCCCCGATGCCTTATGTGAAGAGCATATTCCCTAATCGCTTAAACCAAATGTCCCAACCGTTTGCCAGCACCGTATCCATGCATGTTTAAACCCATTCCTCAGCAATCCCCCCCAATCAATACCTCCTAATACTCCTCAAAGTCTGATCCAACTTAACCAACACCTCATCCTTCTCCTTGACCGCCTCCTGCCTTTGTTTTTCAGCAACCGTCAGCTCCTCCTCCAGCTCCTTGATGCTCTGCATCTGGTCGTGCTCGCTATTATCGAGGCCCGGCAGACTAGAAATCAGGTACTCGATCTGCTGCTCTCGTGTGATCAGGTCGCGCGCGAGCTCGAGCTGCCCCGCTTGGAACACGTCGGGTGGGAGGGTGTCGACTTCAGGCGGCTGGTCGGCTTTGGAGGGCGCTATGGTGTCCTTGGGGCCGAAGGTCTTGAGATCGTGGTGCCGGTCGATGTAGAAGTAGGTGGCTATGAATTGCTCCATGAGCTGGAGGGGGGAGGGGGGTTAGCAGGTGGTTGGATAGTAAAAGGGAGACGTTGAGGGGAGTGGTGGGTGTAAATCGAATGCCCCGCCGGGTTGGGGAGGAAAGACTGACCTGGTCGACAGCCTCTTGGAGCTGGGAGAGACGGTCGCTCATCTTGGTGGTGTTGGTGTTTGGAGATTTGGTAGATTCGAAGCTGCGAAGAGGTTCAGTTCGCGCAATCGGTAGAAGAGTATCGCAATGGTGGCGTTCGTTGGTGTCGCAACGCGATCGTGGTCGCCTGTGAAGACAGGAAGACGGGAGCTGTCACTGGGGCTGTCAGGAACTGAATGCTTGAACCGCGACGACCGCGACGACAGCGGGATGTGCATCATGGTGCATGCAGGATCCAGACGGATGGATCCACTATTGACACAATGCGACCCACTAGGAAATGGAATCTTCATCCAATGGGAGGAGAAAGCTGGCTTGCGGCCGATCCACCATGTATCCATCGTCGACTTATTCGCATTTCATAACTGAATTCATACAAGTTCAAATAACACGAAAATTACACTGACGCTGTGTCGGATTGACCTGGAAATAATACGATCAAGTTGAAGCATCAAATATCCAGTCAATTGGCTGTACGAAAGCTTTACAGCAGGAAAGAATACACATATATCGAATATCAAAGGGCACAGCCTAAACATTACCATGAGGCCCATGGCTGCACGACTTTCCCAGCTCACACTCGGAGCGCGCCGATTATACTGCAGCCCGGGCTCTCAACCGCTCCGCTGCTTCTCCTCCGACCATGCGCCGGATCAAAAAGATACTACCGCCGAGTCCTCCGCAGTCCCTTCGCCGGTCACCACTACCCCCAGCAGCATCACCAACGCCTCAGATGATCGAGGACGTACTGATCCCAACATTCCACTTTCCAAGTCCTCCAACCACCACGACCTTGCTTCATTCCTCCAGTATGCCAAGCGCACCGGTCTCGGTCAAGAAACCACCATCTTTGTCGGAACACACTACGAATACACCGTAGCTTCCCTCCTAGCCGCGTACGGCTTCTCTCTTAACCGCGTAGGCGGGCAACATGACTTCGGAATCGATCTCCTAGGCACCTGGTCCGTACCATCGGCCGAACGTCCGCTGCGCGTCATTGTGCAATGCAAGGCCATTCAGACCACTCGTCCTTATCTGATCCGGGAGCTGGAGGGCGCCTTTGTGGGAGCGCCAGTTGGATGGAGAGGGTCGGAAGTATTTGGCGTCTTGGTGGCCTCGAAAATAGCCACAAAGGGAGTCCGAGATGCGCTGGCGAGGAGCCGGTGGCCTTTGGTGTTCATCGGATGCTCTAGGGAGGGGAAGGTTGAACAGCTCTTGTGGAATCACCGCGCCGAGCAGGAGGGGCTGCAGGGGTTGGGTGTTGCGAAGCGACATTCTCCGGAGGGCGGGGAGCAGTTGGTGTTGATGCACAAAGGAAAACATCTTCCGTTGATCAAGGTGGAAGGGTTGCCGGCGGCGTCGAGCGATACTGAGCAAGGTGAAGCTTCGGAAAGTATAGATAAAAAGGATGATTCCGCTTGATGTTGATGACACATTGAGGATGTGAGAGATACGCTGTGTAAATGTAATTCCATGCCCCGGCTGGGATACTCGGCAGGTCTCGAAACCAGTTTACCCAAAAGCCCAACAACACAGGGGTAAAATCATCTTGAGACCTGCCGAAGTAGGCGGCTGGACATTCTCTGAGCTGGATTGGATGCTTTTAGTCTTCCCAAATCGCCTGCTTGGCCTTTAAGGCCTCCTCCTCCGCTTTCTTCTTCCGCTCTCTCTCCTCCTCCTTCCTCTTGCGCTCCTTCTCACGCAAGGCCCGGTCGTAAGCCTTTTGCTCGTCGGTCAGTTTGGGTGCTTTCAGTCCAAGAGCACCGGCAATCATCCGACGGGCTACTGCGTCCGTCTTCTCGGGTCTCTTGTACTCCGTTGACGCAGTGCTGCTGGCGCCGCCTGGTCCAGTGTAGTCAAGGAATGGTGGAAGTGAAGTGGTAGTTGATGGCTCTGGCTTTCTGCTGCGTGAAGGTGGTGGAGACGGGGCTCTCTCTTTATCACTGTTGTTGTCGTCCTCCCACGATTCCGGCTCCGCACCAAAGTCACGCTCACGCTCAGACTTCTGTTCGGCCTTGTCCTCGGGCTCGGACTCCGAACTGACATCTTCGTCTTCCCAACTGTCGGCGACAGGCTCCGACTTCTTCGCCTTGGCTTTGGGAGTGTTCTTGAGTGACATCTTGGAGACTCCGGAGGCAATATCGTCTGATGTAGGTGGCGCCATGTTGGGAGATTTAGCCTAGCTGAAGTGTCGTCGAGATGTATGTGAGAGGATGTTGAAGTGGACGCTCCTGTGATCAGGTCTCCAGTCGAAAGGATACCTTATTGTCTGATCAATTGGTGTTCTATATAGCTGATAGTCGGAGCCTGTGGTATAAGTGTTGTGAAAGTTGAAAGAGGACAAGAATTCGATGTTGACCTGGAGCATGCAGTTATTACCTTCGACTTGGGCGTTCTGATATGCGGGCTGCTGCCCCTGCGGAGAGCTGTCTGATAGCAGCGAACGTGCCTGCCGATGCCCCGCTCCGGATCGGTACTGCTGTCCTCGCCGCAACCTCTCCGGCAGCAGTTCCAGGCGGCGGAGTGGTGCTACAGGTGCGGTTAATGAGTTGACGATATCGCAATTGGTCAAGCGGCTTGGCGACCGGGCGCTAAACCAACAGGTGATGGGATTGAAGCTCCCGGGTCTGGAGGGCGGCGGACGAGCTGTTAGCGGGCAGGTACGTACCTGTACCTTTTGTACCGCGACGCAACCGAGACGGTACCTAGAGGACAGTAATTCCTCCATCTTCTACCGCCGGCCGAAAACCGAGGGAGCTTCCCGGTCGCTGTTCGCCTTCCCGTCAAGTTGATTATTCATACACTATTCTGCCAGAGACAGAGAGAGAGTCATGGGCCTTGGGTTCCTGGGAGTCGTCGTCCTACCTCGCTACACACACTGAATCGAACCAGCGGCAAAAGCCCCTTCATCTTCTTATCTTTGACTGTATACTATTTTACTGTAAACTTTTTTCCCAAATCCCGCCGCATCGCCGCATCTCCATCTCCCCCGCCGCGCCGCGACCTCTCCCGCCATCCCACTCTCAACCACATCCATCCTCCCCTCCGACCGCAACTCCCGTCCACCGTCGCCTTTGGTCCGATTTTGGGTCCACGCTCCCAAATAAGACGAAACTCCTCCTCACGAAGCTCGACCTCTACGATATCCTTTTACCCAGGCCCGCTCGACATTGCCTGTATCCAAGATGCTGTCCCGACAGCGCATCCCGCGCATCCTCGCGTCGAGGACCTCGCTCGCGCATTCGATTAGGTCTTCCAGCTTGACCACTTCTTCGATACGCCCTCTCGCAGCGGCTGGGCAACATGCCGTGACCCGGCCCCGACACGAAAGACCGACGACCCTCTCGAGTTTCTCGACTTACACTGCTTTGGGGAAGAAGAACGACAAGGGCTTTTTCGACAACTCGATCGAGCCGCTATCAGAGGAGGAGCGCAAAGCAAACGTTGAGCACGCCGAGGCCGAAGTAAAGGAGGCCGAATCGAAACAGGCCAAGTCCAAGTCCTCGACCTCGGATGCCCCGGCGGCACCAGAAGATGGAAAGGCTGGCGCTGCTGGCGGTTCATCTGCCGGCTCGGGCTCGGGCGCAGACGGTGGTTCCGGAGACGGTGGCAAGCGAGGCCGCAAGCCCGGTGATAAGGCATTGGCGAAGCCCGTCGTACCAGAAATCTACCCCCAGGTCATGGCGATCCCTATAGCGAAGCGACCGCTCTTCCCCGGTTTCTACAAGGCCATTACCATCAAGGATCCCAATGTCGCTGCTGCTATTACAGAAATGATCAAGCGCGGACAGCCATACGTGGGAGCTTTCTTGCTCAAGGACGAGAACGCCGACGAGGATGTTATCCGGAACCGCGACGATGTCTATGACGTCGGTGTTTTTGCGCAGATTACCAGCGCTTTCCCTATGAACAACCAGAACGGCGAGGGCGCTAGTCTCACCGCGATCCTTTACCCCCACCGGAGAATCAAGCTGTCGGAGCTTATTCCTCCTGGCTCGCCTGAGGCTGCTTCAATCGATGGTGCGAAGGAGGGTGCTGCCCCTGAGCCAGTACCCGAGCCGATTCCCAAGGTGACCGACGAGTCCGAGCAGAAGGGTGACGTGGTGGCGAGCTTTGAGGAAAGTGCTGTGACACCTAGGCCCGAACCAAGCCAGAAGCCTTACGAGCCGACATCGTTCCTCAAGAAGTATCCTGTCAGTCTTGTTAATGTAGAGAACTTGACAGAAGAACCCTACGACCCCAAGAGCCAGGTTATACGAGCCGTTACGAACGAGATCGTAAACGTGTTCAAGGAGGTCGCCAGCATGAACAGTCTCTTCCGGGATCAGATTTCCACCTTTAGCATGAGCCAATCGACCGGTAATGTCATGGCTGAGCCAGCCAAGCTTGCTGATTTTGCCGCTGCTGTCAGCGCCGGAGAGCCTGCTGAGCTTCAGGAGGTCCTTTCTAGCCTGAACGTGGAAGAAAGAATGCACAAGGCTCTTCTTGTCCTGAAGAAGGAGCACGTTAACGCTCAGCTTCAGTCCAAAATTACCAAGGATGTAGAGCAGAAGATCACCAAGCGCCAGCGTGAATACTGGCTTATGGAGCAGATGAAGGGTATCAGGCGCGAGCTTGGTATCGAGTCTGACGGCAAAGACAAGCTTGTCGAAAAGTTCAAAGAGCTCGCCGACAAGCTGGCTATGCCGGAGGCCGTGCGCAAGGTGTTTGATGACGAGCTGAACAAGCTCGCCCACCTTGAGCCTGCCGCTTCCGAGTTCAATGTTACGCGCAACTACTTGGACTGGCTCACCAACATTCCTTGGGGCCAGAGCAGTGCCGAGAACTTCGATATCCTGAACGCTATGAAGGTTCTGGATGAGGATCACTATGGTCTCAAGGATGTCAAGGATCGTATTCTCGAGTTCATTGCCGTCGGCAAGCTCCGCGGCACCGTCGAGGGCAAGATTCTCTGCTTCGTCGGTCCTCCGGGTGTCGGTAAGACTTCCATTGGCAAGTCGATTGCTCGCGCACTTGGTCGCCAGTACTACCGCTTCAGTGTTGGTGGTCTTACCGATGTTGCCGAAATCAAGGGTCACCGCCGGACGTACGTTGGTGCCCTTCCCGGCCGTGTCATCCAGGCCCTCAAGAAGTGCAAGACCGAGAATCCGTTGATCTTGATCGACGAAATCGACAAGATTGGCCGTGGCTACCAGGGAGATCCCTCGTCTGCACTTCTCGAACTGCTGGATCCTGAGCAGAACGGCTCTTTCTTGGATCACTACTTGGATGTCCCTGTTGA
Source organism: Neurospora terricola FGSC 1889 (assembly GCA_009805285.1). Taxonomy (NCBI): domain Eukaryota; kingdom Fungi; phylum Ascomycota; class Sordariomycetes; order Sordariales; family Sordariaceae; genus Neurospora; species Neurospora terricola. Next base: position 103,165 of record RANZ01000017.1, on the reverse strand, counting down.
TTTGTCCAAGGTCCTTTTCGTCTGCACGGCTAACCTGACTGACACCATCCCCCGACCCCTTCTTGATCGTATGGAGGTCATCAGACTCTCCGGATACGTTGCCGATGAGAAGATGGCCATTGCCGAGAAGTACCTTGCTCCTCAGGCCCAGGAGATGGCTGGTCTCAAGGGCGTTGACGTGCAGCTAACGAAAGACGCGATTGAGGAGCTCAACAAGTCCTACTGCCGTGAGTCAGGTGTCCGTAACCTCAAGAAGAAGATTGAGCAGGTTTACCGCAAGTCTGCCCTGAAGATCGTTCAGGACCTCGGCGAGCAGGCCCTGCCCGAATCTGAAGCTCTTACCGAGGAGGGTAAGGCTGCCCAGAAGGAGACGGAGAAGAAGCAGAGCGAGGAGGCTGAGTCCGGCGAGACCAGCAGCCCGAAGGCCGCCACCGAAGCTTCTGAGAAGGAGACCACGGAGAAGCCTCGGGTCGCCATGAAGATTCCTGAGGACGTCCATGTCGTTATTAACAAGGACAACCTCAAGGACTACGTTGGTCCCCGGATCTTCACTTCTGACAGGCTCTATGATGTGACACCCCCTGGTGTTACCATGGGTCTGGCCTGGACTTCCATGGGTGGCGCTGCCATGTATGTCGAGTCTATCCTCCAGAGCGCACTCACCTCCAAGAGCTCGCCATCTCTCGAGATTACCGGCAACCTTAAGACGGTCATGAAGGAGTCTTCCGCTATCGCCTACTCGTACGCCAAGGCGGTCATGGCTAAGGACTTCCCCAACAACCGCTTCTTCGACAAGGCCAAGATTCACGTGCACGTTCCTGAGGGCGCTGTGCAAAAGGATGGTCCTTCGGCCGGTATCACCATGACGACCTCTCTGCTGTCGCTTGCGCTCGACACTCCTATTGATCCTCAGATCGCCATGACCGGCGAGCTTACACTGACTGGCAAGGTGCTCCGTATCGGTGGGTTGAGGGAGAAGACTGTGGCCGCTAGAAGAGCTGGCTGCAAGATGGTTTTGTTCCCTGAGGACAACATGTCTGACTGGCTTGAGCTTCCTGAGGTAAGATTCCATTCTGTCCAAGTATTATAGCATATTCAAACAGATTACTAACACTTCCTTCTCCAGAACGTCAAGGAAGGTATCGAGGGCCGGCCCGTACGCTGGTACTCTGATGTCTTTGACCTGATCTTCCCCAACCTCGACCGGGAGAAGGCCAACAAGAGCCGGATCATCGAGGACGACAAGTCTGAGAAGGAGGAGTCTAAGAAGCACGATGACGACGATTAAACAGTTGTACGGCATGTAAGAGAATGGGGATTGGCATAGGAGCCGAGGATATCAAGCGAAAGATAGTGGAGAATGGCATCATCATTGGCGTTCAAGGAAAGTAATGGAGTGCGGACTGGCGGGCGGCGGTTAATAGAGAAACTAATAACCGTCTGTTAAACGGAAACGCAGAGCGTCGTTTTTGGTTTTGGGAACATACACACTTTGCGCACACACCTTTCAGGGGGGTTTTGCATACATACAACATCTTCACTCTATCATGACCTCTCGAATATCAGCGGCGGCATTGTTGCGTTTTTTTGGGTGTGTTTCATCACTTCTTTCTTGTATAATATTACCACCGGTGTATGGAAAAGCTTGACGGTGCTGGTTGGTGTAATGGGTTTTACGCTGCTCCCAGATACTTTCATCCATCTTCAGATGTCTTTGGAAAGCTTCAAATCAAACTTCAGGCATGCACTGAACGATGCCCAGGATGCCTAATGCTACAGTCTACCCACATCCCGTCGTCCCTTAACACGACGTCCTTCCACTCAAGGAACCTCAAGGAGTCAAGAGATCTTGGAACCACATGTCCTCAGACACAAGCGAGCAACAACCGTTACGAGAGGCAGATGATGCGCTCATCGAACATGGCTGAACAACCCCAATCCACTTACAGCACTAATGTTACCGCTGTTACCACCCTCTCACATATTCCGGTTATCCCCTTCCAGCACGAGTCACATATCCTTCCAACTACGGTATCCCATCCAGCCAAATACAAGCCAAAGGCGCTCGTTGCTCGTTCGGTCCCGAGAATATGCAAAGTATGGTAACGGGATCTGGTTCGCATGGGCGGCCTCGATATTCCTTTCCTTACTGCGTACATGGAAGACGGTACGAGTGGTGAGACATGGGTTAAGCGAACTGTATGTAGGGCATGAGATGATTCTGCTGATGCGGGATGGGAAAGTGATAGACTGACAGGCCAAGGATGATGATGATGACTGTGATGGGGATACTGCTGACGATGATGGTGGTGATAATGGATGACATGGTAGGTCCGATTCGTTCCATTCCTTCCGCAGCATACAAAGAAGCTTCTTCAACAATAAGCACCAACGTTCATTCCATTTCTCGCCGGATATTTCCTCTGGATCTCAATAATCACAAGCATTTAGCAAAGTCTGCGAAGTAACAAAACGGACGTCATATCCTACCAACACTCTCTGCAAACACCACGATTGGTCAAAGGTTATTGATGCCCGAATATCTACCACCAATGCTACGAGGTTACGGACATGTCCTGCTRCTCTCACTGGCTATCTGTGTTGTTATTGCGCAGGATATTCATCTGTCCATCCACTGACAGCCAGGCGCTTCCATTACACAGTGGTATCTACCTGGCAAATGTCAACTTGTCAACCGTCGACTTCATCATCATCGTCGACTAATYGGCCGCCGTTGTTGTCTGCCCTAAAGTAGGGTAGGGTACGTTACCATCGTTCCCGTCCTGCCCGTCCCAAAAGCAGAAGCACCGGGATCGATACCCATCCATACAAGCCATACATATCACAGAGAGAGAGAAACGGGGCTGCAGCCGAAAGAGCACTTTATTGCCACTGGCTGCCACTGACTGGGCTGCTGAGCGGGCAGGAGGTTATTTTGCGGCTACGATTGTGCTTTTGTTTGGCCTAGACGCCCGTTCTATATGTATGGGAGTGATGTGTGCCGGCAGAGGTTCAGACTGACCAATGTGGACTCTATCCGATGGTGAGAGGCGAGTGAGTCCCTCTCGTTGAGCGGGCGTGTGTCGTGACAGAGCGTGCCGTGAGGGGAGCGGGGAGGCGGTTTTATGCTTGAGATGGGATCTAGAAACTGCAGAAGAAGGGCTGAAACAGAAGCTTGAGATAGGAGCCAACTTCCTTACCTGGATACAGGTCGATAGCTACGATGTTTTAGGAAAGGGGTTTAAAATTGACATCTCCTAGCCACCTCTGCTACCCAAATTAATGGATGAAAGAGAGGAAAGCCAGACARTCAACTCATGTCAAGGTACTGATATCAAAACCCAGGGGCAGCTATCTGCCTGAGGCCTTGGGTTGCCGTTCGGGATTCTTAACTGCCTCCAGATGTGACAGGTCATGTCTCACGAGAAAGGATAAGGCGGCTCTGGTCTGGGTTGTGAGCGAATATTCTCAAACTGCCGGAAGTCATGGCCAGGATCGGGTGTCTTCAGGATTCCAAAAGAGGATGTCTGCCAACGTTTACTATTGCTTCACTTTTCACTTTCGGAGCCTTATCACGAGAACAAAACATGGAGTGTGGGGGATGGGGGATACCCTTGGTCAGCCCCAACCAAGCCAGAGCCTTCGGTATCCGGCTGGGCAAATTTCTGTTGCAGACTTGAGCCTCGTCCACATACTCTCGAGGAGCTACCCCAAGCTTTGTTGTGCGGCTCAGCAGCCTGACCTGCCCTTGCCCTGCTTTTGAGGCCCACAGGCACATACGAACAAACCCAATCTGGGGCACAGGGTTCGGATACGGATTTGGTTGCCGAGAATGATGATGACGATGATGACCGGGCGTGGGCGCGGGTGTCGCCGTTCTGAGTACATGGTGTATTGAGGCTCACGACTTGCTTGATGCCGGTAACCCCGAAGCGTTCGGACAGAAGCAATTGCGTCGGTCTGAGGTGTCTGTCTGACTGAAACTTTGACCGCCTATATGCAACTCATGCAACGGTCCGAGGGTTTAGGTCGTTCTTTAGGCCACCGAGGTCAGTATTCGGGGCTGTTGGGGCTTTTGGAGCCTTTTGCCTTGGGGGCGTAAATAAAAATGATCCATGAGGAATCAGGATGAGGTGTCGGTCTGATTCATCTCGAGCGAGTGGGCGGAGTATCTAGCTTTCTTACACCGTAAGCTAGCTGGCGTTGGTGGATCGGACCTAGTTTCTCCATCATGATACCATTCTCAGTTCATCTTGTCAACCCAATTCTCGGGATCAGAATATCGACGGCCACAGGAACGAGTGGAGGATGGTGAAGTGTCTCTGAAGTGTCTTTTCTCAGAAAGCGTCTGAAGCGGATCGCCAGAGCCCCTGTCGACCCGTTGCCCAGAAGGGAAACAGTGCCTTTATAGGGCTGGGAACTGTATCCACACGCACACTAACAACACCCTTGCTTCTTCCCCATTTTTACTTGAAGCTGGAGCTGAATGGAGGATGGAGAATGGAGCTTCTCCGATCTTCTTTTCTCTCTTGTCAACGATGAACCCCTCATTCTCTCTTCAGGCTCGCTTCGCGCGTTAGCGGTTAAAACTACCCCTCAGATGATGATCATGGGCCACGGCACGGGGTCTGTTTTTGTTTACTCTCGAGTCTGGATAAGCGCTGTATCCAACATGTTCGAAGAAACAGGATGAGGTCAGTTCTCTCCTCAGATCGAGATGTCATCCACTTTGGGTGTTTATGGCATACGATCGGCCGGTAAATCAGGCACTGAGAACGACAAGCTTGAGACCTGTCTCCCCTCTGTCTGGCAAAGCTACCCGCCGAACATGCTTCGAGCTCCAACGTCTGCCCTGCCCTGGCAACCTGGAGGGAAAAGAAAGGTCGTAACCCAAAGACCCACGCATGGCATGGCATCCAACACCCAATGCCTGGCATGGAGTCCATGAGATGGATGGCATGCATGTGTTAATTGGAAGTGTTCCAGGCATGCGCCGGCCTCTCACTGGCTGCCCATACTTTTACCCTTGGTTACACGTCACCGTCTTAAACTCCACTGGGAAATGCACCCAGCCCCCGTGCGTGCTCACACCTTTTCGAGACACAGCCTCCTTCAATCGAATCGGCCTGTCATCCCACTGCCACCCTTCCTTTTTCCAGAGCTTCAGGTCTGCAGGAAACCCCGAAAGGAAGGCCTCAGGACACGAGACCCGGAGAAGGATGGAAGGCAAACGAGAACCAAAGGATGCCATGTGCGCCTTCGAGTGTGCATAATGTGCATAACAGAGCGGGCAGTTGACGTTCCTGGGGACGGTAGAGAACGCGGGACCTGAAGTTGGCCTCAAAAAACGGCCCCCGGACCAGGCAGGGCCAAGACAGCCGGCCAGGGGTAAAAGAAGCCTAGGGAGGGATCCATCTCAGGCAGCCTCAGGTGGCTGTAGGTTGTTTACTGGCGTCTAGACTATTTGTTGTACGGCCGTTTTACACATCACGATTGCTGTCCAAAGACCCCAAATATGGCCAATGGCAAGATCCGATACAGAGGATAGGACCTAGTCAGGCCAGGCACCTTGAGGGTTGCAACTAAAACCAAGTCACGGCGGTTGGGACGATCTGATGGAGGGTCTCATGATGAAAGCTGAAAGGTAGACGGAGCTTCAAAAGGTATCATCACTCCATCCTCCACATCAACCCAACACCCCCGCAAAACAAATCCTTGGAACTTCCATGCTTTCCCAGATCACAAAATCTTATATCCCACCTTTTATACCTTATACCTTGCCAAATATCCCCGATCTTATTGTGTGAACGTGAAAGAGGCGCACGAAGCACGGCGTCTATCAACATTCATCACGGTTAACTCGGTAACAGACACAACCCCTCCACAGCTCACGAGCTCACGTTATCTTCAAGGCATCCTCGTGTCCCGATTCACAACCACAAACAGCAAAAGTAGCTATCCGATCCGCAACACCTTCGACACAGCCCTGGACTAATCAACTTGACTGGGGAGGAGAGGCGGGGAATTATCACCAACCACAAGACGTTTCCCCTCGACATCTGAGAAAGCAAGAACATAACGCATCTGTTGGTTTCAACTGGGTTTCTTTGTATGGCGTCTTTGAACATCGACTACTTCACCAAGCGCTGTCATTGCTGTTGGATATACGGCGCCTAATGGTCTTCGCGCCGGCAGTCTGCATGATTGCTTGTCTTTGATGTAAGGTTTCGCCATCTTGCTTGCTTGCATCTTCCAAATCATTGCCCCTGAGCCAACTGGTGACACGACTGTTTCCTTGACTATCTCAATGTCTTTGGGTCTGGCCTGAGAAGGTCTAGCCGATAGGCCGTTAGGAGGTTGGAGGTGGTTGAGGCTGGCTATGCGCCAGGCCAGAAGCTGTTTTCTCGCCACCAAGTCATTTCAGGGTTGCACAAGCTGCCTGGCGTTTTCTGAAGTCTCTTCAGTTTCTCTTGACTCACGGCGCTGACCATATAATTCTGTTTAGTCCTCCCTTACAGCCCCCTGGGTAAACTTTCAAACCTCTTAACCCCCAAAGGTCTTTATGGCTCAAGTGCAACCGCAGCTTCCCCTAGCTCTACGGAACCCAGCATCAGGAGTACCTGCAGATGGCGATTGGCCCCCACACCACAATAACTGGTGGCAAAAAATGCATCTCTGGCGGGATCATAAGGACGGCGGTGGTGATGGTCAAAGTGCCCATGATGCCGGGCCGGGATTAGGATTGGGATCAGCAGGAACAGCAACGGAACCGGGATCGGGAACAGGAGGAGGGCATGGAGAGGGAAACATTACCACGAGTCCGGGTTCACAAACACAGCAGCAGCAGCAGCAGCAGCAGCAGCAGCACGATGACGGAGGCTCAAACAAACAAGGCACCATTCGCCGAAACTTTCGAAAGGTGGTTCCCGGCCTGCCTCGAGCTCAGACATTCAAGAGACAGCAATCCGAACAGCGCGACCATCTCCAACCTGTACAACCCACCCCTGCCGAGCGCAGAGCTGCTTCAGTCGATAGACGCATGCATGCGACAAACAGTGCATCGACATCGCTGGTTGGATTGGGTGTAGGAGCCGCCGCCTCACTTCCCAGGAGTAGCGCGCCAAACTTCCATCATCATCACCACTTCGGCCGCTCTTCACATATTTCCCAGGCCGACTCTTCTGTTCCTTCGTTACCGGCGATCCCTCAAGAACATGCGACGGTGAACAGCAGTATCCGAGGCTTGAATGGACATGAGCTAGAGCAAGAACTCGACAAGAACTACCACGACCATAACCGTCTGCTGCGAGCTCCTGGTCTTACTCATGTTCATGGGTCGGATGCTGCCGTCTCGGATTGCGATGCGCACTCGATAACATCCTCCCAGTACCACAACATGATACACGACGAGCTGGAGAAGATATGGATCCTGAATCTGTCGATGCACTTCCGCGACAAGTCCAAGAGGGAGAAGTTCTTCGTAACGTACCGACAGAACGAGTCGCTATGGCGCAGAGTGACGATATCGCTGGACTACCGTGATGCCCAGGAAGGTTCTCTGGAGGAGGAACTAGTCGATATCAAGTTCCAGCGCGACAAGAGTTCGAGGATATACGAGGCGATTCGAGATAGTCTGGGGGACATCCAGTTCTACCCTACCGTCACGAACCTGAAGCTCCAAACCACGGAAGGGAGGTTACATGTCCACGTGGTGGAAGACGTCAATGTGAGTTTTGCTACCTCGGTACGCACCAACTCACCATACTAACACCAACCCCCCTCCCCAGGAAATCATCAGCTACCCAACCGTGCGCATGATCCAACACATGCGCTGCCGGCGCATCAAAGAATCCGAAGTCGAATTCGACTCCCATCTCTCCGGCTTCGTCTACAAAGTCCGCGTCAACGGCGAGACCCTGATCAAGAAAGAGATTCCCGGCCCCGACACCGTTGACCAGTTCCTCTACGAGATCAACGCGCTCAACCGCCTTCGCGCCGCCGAAAACATCATCGAGTTCTACGGCGTCATCGTCGACGACTCGGGCGAGCACGTCAAGGCTCTGCTAATCAGTTTTGCTGAGCACGGCGCCTTGATCGACATCATCTACGACTATCAGCTCCAAGGCGGCCTTCCCTGGTCGACGCGTGAGCGCTGGGCGCGCCAGATCGTTGGTGGTCTGGCGGACATACATGAGGCGGGGTTCGTCCAGGGAGACTTCACGCTGTCCAACATCGTCATCAACAACGAGTGGAACGCCAAGATCATCGATATCAACCGCCGCGGCTGTCCGGTGGGGTGGGAGCCGCCTGAGGCGACGCCGTTGATTGAAAGCAGTCAGCGGATATCCATGTACATCGGCGTCAAGTCGGATCTGTACCAGCTGGGCATGGTGCTCTGGGCTCTAGCGACGCAGGAAGATGAGCCTGAGGCTCATGGCCGACCGCTGAGGATTGGCCCCGAGGTTACTGATGTGCCGGATTGGTACGTCGAGATTGTGAATATCTGTCTGGATTCCAACCCGCGCAAGCGGAGACAGGCGCTGGACTTGCTGGATATGTTTCCGGAGCCGGAGCCGGTGGAGCAGAGCCAGTATAGCTATCACAATCCGGAGTCAGTGTCGGTTGATGATGGGTACTCGCGCGAGGAGTATCTGGTTGGTACGGAGCCGGCGAACGGGGTGCCGAAGATTATCAAGACGGTTGAGTCGCCGTCGGATCGTGGGTGGGATTATTTCAGCAGTAATGCTGCTGGTGCAAGTGGTGTGGGGAGGGGTCGTCAGTCGGCGATATCTCCTGCACCATCGGAAGACCAACACTGGTATCCGCCACGGGGTAGATCGCCACCTTCCCCCCTTCCCAGCGATGGCGGGTACGATGACCCGGCGAGATTCCGACATCATCTGCGTCCTTGGGGAAACAGCAGTACTTACCAGGAGCCAAGCAACTTGACTGTCCCATCGTCCTACGGCGATAGGCAAGTTAGCAGCTACACGGAGTCCGATGTAGGCGAGTCTGGACGGCAACACGACGCAGAAGGAGCAAAGAAAGCTATCCAGCAGCACGACCTAAGAATCTCCTCCACCTCCTTCATCTCCACGGCCCCCTCCGGCGACACCGACACCGCCTCAACGCCGCTCAAGGACTCTCTCCTCCGGGAAGCCCTCAAATGGCGACCCGAGACCGCACCTTCCAGTGCTCCCACAGCCACAGCCAACAAATCCCACGAACTCACACTCCGCGAACAATACGGCGAAGCCAGCAGTAGCAATGATAACAGCAGAACAGTGGAACCCCGATTCAACACCACGCAGTCCCACACTCAGCACCGGTCGAACAGAAACCACTACGCTGCCTCCGACGCAGAAGAAGAAGACAACAAAAACAAACCCCTCTCCCGCGCCGACTCCGGCAAGTACTTCACCGAGCCCACCAAGCCCGGACCAGATCTAGCCTACGCAGCCATCAACGAGGCTCGGGACAGAGATAGGCTGGAGCAGCAGTTTAGGATGGAGGCGGCGGAGGCTATGGCTGGGCGGTATCATGGGCATGGGCATGGTCATCAAGATGATCACCGCGCACATCAGGATCGGGGAGATCGGAATAATACGCACAACACACAATTAGAGCGGGATCGGGAGAGGGAATACGAAAGGTATGGGGGTGCGAAGGTGCCGGATGTTTTGAAGGGGATTGGTGGTGCCTCGGGTGTTTATGACCTACCTACACGGGACTCCAGGGAGAAGGGAAAGCATTTTGAGGATGATGAAGACGAAATCGATATGGATTTGTTCGCCGGTCAACGTCAACATCAACATCCTAACTACGAGACGACGAGAACCTGATTGCGCTACGACGAACGGCGACAATTCGCGAGCTGTAAACGAACGGACGAGCGAATGGCGCTTGGTGAAACTAGCCATCTAAAACAAACAGAGGAAAACAAACATAAACGGCATGGTCGACAGACAAAATCGAGCTTTTCATCGGGTTAGCCGCGATACGACACCTTTGTTTTTCGCAGCAAGAGCCCTCCCTGCTCGAACGGTCAGCGGAGACGTTGCCAGATTTGGGAGGCCTCCAATGCCCACACCACACATACACACGCACAAACACACAAACACACAAACAACAAGACAAAGTGGTAGTCTCCCATCATTTCCACAACTGGCAGACACCTTGGCACTGGAGAGAAGAAAGTAAGCAAGTGAGCAAGCATCGATTGGTATGGTACAAAGTACAACTTGGTACTCAACGGCATGTTAGGACACAAGGATGAAGGTATTATTATTGCATGGGACATGACGGACACTGATCTTTCCTTTTCTCTTGGTTCGATGATCTAAGGTATCTCTGGGCTGGCATTCTGCTTTTTGTTTCTGTTCTTGTATAAACCCCATACATTCACTTACATATGCTCGGGGTGCTTGTTCTCGGTATCATTTCCTCCTTATTGGTTGACATATCTATCTATACACGTGGGATGCCCGGGCAATTAGTAGCAAAGCTACCTTACCTATCAGAAATAGGTAGATTGCATGATGAATGACATTCAGTTGAATGAACCCCACGGGCTTCAAAAATAATTCCAGTGAAGAACGTAAGCAGATTTGACTTCTGCATGCTCATCCAAGTACTTAGTTAACTGATGCCAACAAGAGACGCATCAGGAACGAAGGGGCTTTGGGCTGGACAGTTACGACAGGACCGGTGTGTATAGTGACCGGGTCAGCCAAACTTATAGAAGATAGGACGATGCTCTGCTCGCCTGCTGAACTCGGACGTGCACACTATAAGAAAATGTTGCCAGATCCGGAAACACCAGTCTGGGATGGAGTTCTTAGCCATCTACCAAACCTACCGCTAATGGATCAGCTCAGCAATATTGCAAGTTATATCATGTGCTGGCTGCTTTAGGATCACATTCACAGCTACTCGTCAGGTCTACAAAATCGACCGTCTGACTAGTTGCGGTAGTTAGCATCACTTCCCTGTGTGTCGTAGAACTAGTTTAGATGGCCGCTGATGAGTGGTATCGAGCTAGACTTGCGTCTCGACGTTTGTACCCACGTACTCTGATCTTGAGTGATTGGTCAAAGACCATGGAGTTGTGGTTGCTCAGAGAGAATGTGAGGTCCTTTAGTTCTCTCTCAATGACACCTTCCAGCTGGCTCTGCGGACGATCAAGAGACTTCAAGACGAGAGTGCCAGTGAGTGACTCTTCATACGACGAGAGATGGATACTTACTCTGTCTGCGTAATGAGAGTCATGGGTGTGCAAGCCTCTGCTATCATCAGTGCAGTATTACGAACTGAGGAGTATTGGTTGAAGCCGCCCAACCATAATCCAGTTCAGTGTCCTTCATCTGCCGACGTCATCACTTTTCGTTGCCTGCCATCCCGATGAAGCCTGACATGTGACGAAAGCTTCAAACTGGCCTGTATGCACCTTCAGAACAACCTGACTACACCATCTGTAGCATCTGAGAGTAAAGTGGTGGTCCTCGTCTCTTCGCACAGCATTCTCTGGTTGAAGACTTTGTTCGGGTGAGTCGACATCGACTCCTCGTCTTGTTCGATGTATGGATCGTCACTGTTTCTCACCCTTTCACTTAGGTTTCCCAGCTTCATAACCGAGTGTTAGTCGGGTGCCTGGAGAACGAGGACTAGGTGGATGGAAAAATTCGCGTGTCGGGTCTGTCTGGTATTATCAATGTTTGACACCCATCGGGTGTAAAGAGGCGGCATGATGATGATATCGAACTTCCAGACTCGGGGTATCCGTGAAGAAGAAAGGTACTCGATAACGATTCTCTAGCATGTCATCTATCTGGCGCTGGGGTTGGCTGTGCTTGTTTGGTGAATTCGAGTTCTGGTGTAGAGGCATGAGTGTCTGGCATAGATAATTGTATTGGCAGTACTCGTCAGGTCCACAAAATCGACCTGCCACTAGTCAAGCGGTCGATTTYGTRGACCTRACGAGTATGCATCACGGGCAAGAGAGCATGGAGTAACTGGCGTCGTCTTCATCTCGTATTCCTCAGCCTTTCCTCCCCTCGCCCGAATACTAAGCAGAAGACTGATGGAAGAGAAAAAGCCATAAGCGACCGTTCCCAACGAAACGGAAAACATGGCCTGAGCTCTCAACCGCTTGGTCTGGATGGCCTGATCACTTTTAACTCTCTTGGCACACACGTTCCCGCGAAGCTAAACGACATTTCATGCTTTTGATGGCCCCTTGATGGCGGGTAGGGCCGACGACATTTGACGTTGTCACAGCGGAGGTACCGAGCAGGGTCTCGCTTGCATGGAGCTAATCCTTCGAGTCCGGCCCCTCGCACGATTGTTTCTTGCTTTGGTGCCAGTGTCTTTGTATCGGTGCAATTCGTTGGAGTTTGAGGTCGAGCAAAGTGGGTTTTGTCCCTCTTCGACTCTGCTTAGGAATCTGAACGCGGCTCGGGCAGTTCAGGCTTCGTATATCGATTTCGACTCGGAGAAAGACGGAGTTGAACGAGGTGAAGACAGACCTGAAGCGTGGGGGACGAGATGCTCGCAAGCCGGATCGGGTCTGGGGTTGACGCCCGAACCCCACCAAGACTTACTTGAATGATGCTCCCGATGCTTATCTCCGCCTCCGGCCCCGTCACGGCTCCATCTTGAACGCAACTCCCCACGGTGTGTCGCCCCCCCACGGGGACCGTAGCCTGAAGGCAGAAGAAAGCGGACGGCCTTCACGATGGAGTTTGATCAGATAAATTGCAGAACGGGTGTGGCGTCATGGGATTGCCGCTGTCGTTCATGCACGATTGTCATCTCAATCTTTCTGGAAGCCTCCTCTTCTTGGCTTACCTTACGCAGAGAACATCGCTATCGTTAAAACCTTACATAAGCAGGCGGTGGCAGGCGTTGAAATCTTCGCTGGCCAGAATGCGAATAAGCACGCCACTTGATTGGCTACCGGGATGCGGGAAGGAATGTTGGGAAATCGGAGCCTTCTTTGGGATGCTGCCCCTGGTTGGTGCTACGCAACCGGCCAATCCTGAACCTGAGCTCTGGGGATAATGTCAAAGCGTGAATTCATGATGGGATGAACCGTCATCTCGAATCTGATGGCCAAAATGGGTGTGCGTCGACAGCACAGCTCAACCAGGATGATGAACGAAGGAAAGAGGGAGCGGATGAAGGCGCGAACTGATCGTTGCGGGCTCCATAACCTGCAAGATTAGTTGCAAATCCGGGGAAGGCGCAGTTCACCCGCGGTTTCGAATCAGGTCGTGGTTCGTTTGATATCAAGTTATCCAGTGTCGGTGGAAGGAACCTGGAAGCTCCTGCTTCAGTTGTTATCTTGCGTTATCATACCGCGCTCTTGCCCGACCTCCTTGTTGTCCTTGGGGTTTCGTATCGAGTCGCAGCAGCCTGTCAAGTTGTTGAAGTGTGAAGTGCGTTGGGCCTCCGAGACAGCCGAGGCGCACGTCAGCCGTCCGCATGTTCCATTGTCAAGTTTTGAGATTCTCAAAGTTGAGTCAGTCGGGACAGGCCGGGTTCGTCGTTCGATTCCAAAGCTTCGTTGAAGTCGATGATCCGAGGCATCTGGAGAAAGCTAGTGGAAAGATGAAGGGTTAGTGGTCGTCGGTCGGTGACCTCACCTTGCCACACCTTTTTCGCGAAAAAAGGGAAAGGGTTGTGTGAATGAAGTTGGAATTTGCAGTCACAGGTTGATTGCTGTCAATGTCACATGTACCAGTCAACCAAGTGTGGGGCCGTGGACAAAGGGTGACAAACAGGCGGAGAGCAGGGTAGAGCGGCATGCCACCACAATGTACAAGGTACCGACATGGGCCATACTTTCCCAAAACGAGTATATCCGGCCAATCGCAATCTGTTCCCGACTTATACGGCCCCCACCTGTCTTGGATGGACCCTGAATGCACGGACGGGAACATGTCCCCAACATTCTGCTCAACAAAACTTATCAACGGCAAATTCAGGACGATATGGCCGAACCAGACGAGCGATCAACGCATGGCTCGCCCGGCCGAGTGCCAACAGAGCGCCAATATGAGCCAAAACAAAGCCCCAAGAGCACTTGGTGAGAAGCACATGCCTTGTAAAAAGCCGATGCCAATCCGCTGTGGTACAATTCCAGACACTGAAGTCTTAACCGAGTCGTTGATGAAATCCACTCCTCTGCTGTTTTGGACCGACTTGTCGGCCCATCACCCATCTGAAAGCCCCAACCAGTTTCCACTGCCTTCGCCGGGGTCTGGCCTGTCTAAGGTTTGGTGTCTCGATATTTGCTTGTGATTTGCCCTACTGCGTAGGGCGAACGGGAGGTGAAAAGGTTTGAAGGCCCAGACGGGAGGGTTCGTCACAGCAGTTCGCCGAGCCTTCCCTTTGGGGGTTACCCAGAACCTAAATAAATATCTGCCCGCCTAGACACTGCCCTGCTGTATCCGCTTTGTTGGTGCAAAGATCAGGTTAGCGGGCATTCAAAGTACGTGTACAGCACTGAAGCAAGCAGGAGTGAGTGGGTGGACTCCAATCTGCAAGTACCAAAGCCTCTCTCCTCTGAACCGGGAACCCACTTCACGGGCAAGCTTTGTTGATCTGAGAACCCTTGGGCCAAGCTTCCCACCTGCTTTCTTTTGCTATTTTATAACCTCTGCCCCGACTCCCACTTTTTCCCTTCCCTTTCCTCCAGCCCACTTGACCTAGGTCATCTCCCTCCCGACTCTTCCAAACTCGTTGTTTTCAGCAACGACAGAGCGGGCCACACCTTTTCAACATCACAACCCATTCAGATTGTCGTCGACTTCATCCCTCGACAACAACATCGACACCATGGCGTCGACTTCGGCCACGGATATCCCCCCTGAGGTTCAGGCTGTGAACATCCCCGATGGCACCACCGACTTCGTCCCTCTCAGAGGCAAGAAGTACGACCTCAAGAAGCCTCACATTACCGAGTTGCCCATCACCTGGAGCAACTGGTGTAAGTACCTGTCCTTCTCTTGAGGGAAAACAACAAACAAGACGCTGACAATATCTCCCTCACAGACAAGCACGTCAACTGGCTGAACACCACCTTCATCATCTTCGTGCCCCTCGCCGGTCTCATCTCCGCCTACTGGGTCCCCCCTCAGACCAAGACCCTCATTTTCTCCATCGTCTACTACTACTTCGCCGGTCTCGGTATCAGTAAGCATCCTCTGCGTCCAAGGATATCAGAAACGGGTCAATGACTAACTCGCTCTTCTCTCCAGCTGCCGGTTACCACAGACTTTGGGCTCACACCTCTTACAAGGCCACCCTCCCCCTCAAGATCGTGCTCGCCGCTGGTGGTGCTGCCGCCGTTGAGGGTTCCGCCCGCTGGTGGTCCAGGGATCACCGTGCTCACCACAGATACACCGATACCGACAAGGACCCCTACTCGGTCCGCAAGGGTCTCCTCTACTCCCACATCGGCTGGATGGTCATGAAGCAGAACCCCAAGAGAATCGGCCGTACCGACATCACCGATCTCAACGAGGATCCCGTCGTCGTTTGGCAGCACAAGCACTACATCAAGTGCGTCATCATCATGGCTCTCATCGTCCCTACCCTTGTTTGCGGTCTCGGCTGGGGTGACTATGCTGGTGGCTTCATCTACGGCGGTATCCTCCGTATCTTCTTCATCCAGCAGGCTACCTTCTGCGTCAACTCTCTTGCCCACTGGCTCGGCGACCAGCCCTTCGACGACCGCAATTCACCGAGAGATCACGTCATCACTGCCCTCGTCACCCTTGGTGAGGGTTACCACAACTTCCACCACGAGTTCCCCAGCGATTTCCGTAACGCTATTGAGTGGTGGCAGTATGACCCCACCAAGTGGTGCATCTGGGCGTGGAAGCAGCTCGGTCTCGCCTACGACCTCAAGAAGTTCCCTCACAACGAGATTGAGAAGGGCCGTCTCCAGCAGCAGCAGAAGAAGCTCGACCAGRAGCGTGCCACCCTTGACTGGGGTATTCCCCTCGAGAACCTCCCCGTTGTCAGCTGGGACGACTTCGTCCAGGAGTCCAAGAACGGCAAGGCCTGGATCGCTGTCGCTGGTGTCATTCACGATGTCGGCAAGTTCATCCAGGACCACCCCGGTGGCAAGGCTCTCATCAACTCGGCTATTGGCAAGGACGCTACCGCCATCTTCAACGGCGGTGTCTACAACCACTCCAACGCTGCCCACAACCTTCTCTCCACCATGCGCGTCGGTGTCATCCGCGGCGGCTGCGAGGTTGAGATCTGGAAGCGTGCTCAGGCCGAGAACAAGGACATTGCCACTGTTACCGACTCTTCTGGCAAGAAGATCGTTAGAGCTGGCCTTCAGCCTACTCGTGTCACCCCGCCCGTTACCACGGCTGATGCGGCATGAGTGGAGTTGGAAGAATGATGAGGTTTCACGGAGTCTTCTGTTCATGGAAGGCTTCAAGGGGATAAAAAATTGCATGGGAAGCTGTGGTTCTAGCCGTAGATAGCGCGCAATGACCACGGGTTTGTACAGTGAGAGAGAAGCAAGACGGAATTGTGATGAACATCTGCACCTCCGTTTCTTTCGCTGTACATACACTTCCCGACTTCGGTCTTCACGGCGTTTTGGGGAGATTTGGGATTTTGGTCTGCATGGAAAATAGCATGCTTTTCGGACGCGTATGATGACAACATGGTATGGGTTGAAAAGGCGGATACTTCAGGGTTTACAGGTGACGGGAAATACCAACATATTAGATTGCGACTTTGTGTGGGCTGGCTATTCTTATGGCAATAGCATCATACAATCGTTGTGCTAGACATTCGAAAATATTCATACCATATACAAATTCTTCGTTCATAAAATCAGTGCTCCGATGACAAAGGCCTCCATTTCGTGATCCATCTCCGCTGAGCCGATATTCACAACTCCATACGGTAAGGTTGGGAATCCACAGGATCGCTTACCGTGGTGGATTCAACTCAGGAGTTCGATTACGCCCCTTTCCTCGAGCGGAGCAACTAACGTTGTCATTCTGTTCATATCCTTTAATCTATCATCAGCCTCTCTACGGATATCTACGGAATCTGGTGATGAAGTCATGGAGGAGAAATGACTTGGTCCCACACCACGTGGATATATCAAGGTAACCCTTGAAGGTCACACTCCTCTCTTCCTTCATCTGGAAGATATCAACCCAGGAGTGTAAGGCGGCTTCTTCGTTATGTTCCTAATGGTGTTTTTCGCTCTCTGGTTTGAGAAAGGACTGTTAATGCTCCCTACTTGTGGAGTAATTTGTGCTGTCTACCAACAGAAGCTGTTGAGAACCGAAACGTGTTTATCATCCAGTCATTTCAAGCCAAGTTAAACGGCGGGACCCTCGGTCTTACAAGCATCATGAAACGTGAAAGGAGTTCCTTGTTGAAACCTCAGTCGTCAATCATCCAAGCATCAGTCTTCAACCGAGGTGGAGGTACCTATCCCAACACTCAACATCGGTACTTACTCTCCAGGATCTGCCCTACTCAACATCTTAGCTCGAAAAAATATACGCATATACCTTACCTTTCCCAACGTCTTTTCATCGTTTTGTCAACGCCGCCTTTTCATCGTCTTTTCACCATCATCTTTTATGTTCTGTTTAACACTTATTCAACGTCCTTCCTTGTATTTAACGTCTTCATTCGCGCGGTCTCTTCTCAACCTTTTACATGTACGGGATCTAGGCTGTTTGTTCATGTTCCCAACACAACTTTATCTTACCTAAACCTGACTGACTCCCGGGCATATATACGTGTCTGACACGCCGACCGTACACTTGTACTTACAGTATCTTATTCTCTTACCTCTTTCTGTACCTTTAGACCAAGACGTAGCTACCCTACACAACTTTTGTTACTCGTCATTTGTGTCGTCAGTCAGTCAGAGGAGAGCATCTTGGTAACAGGAAGGTCACCCTGGTTTGCGGGAACGAGGAGAACACGGAGAGCAAACGGAGCATATAGAGAATATGGAGGGTTACGGAGAACACGGGAGACCACGGGAGAACACGGGAGACCACGGGAGAACACGGGAGACCACGGGAGAACACGGAGTACCTACAGGCTGTATCGTGAGAAGTCCGTACGTACGTACTCCGTTGGCTGGTGGTTCCAATAGTCCAACAACAATCCAACAGTTCAACAAATGCTTGTAGATCCAGGTAGGTTAGATGAATCTCCATGGTCTTTTTACACTCTGTTTTATCTCACTTTACCGGGTGGATAACCGTCAATAAATATAGGAAGGAAAAAAGGACAGCCACTCCCGTCTATACCTAGGTACATCATGGTAGTCCTCGTCTTCTTGTATAATCCTTCATACTTGTTGGGAGGTGTGAGTCATTCGTTTTGTTTACTTGACTGTTTGGCTCTGTGTGTAGGTAGGTTTGTGGATAACTAGAAGGGGAATAAAAAATGTTGGTTTTGGATGATTCGATCCGACTTTGATTGAGGCACGTATGTAGTGAAGATGATATGTTACTCTTTATTGGGAAAGACGAATGCTATGACGAATAATTGTATAGTCTAATATTGGTTTGTTAGCTAGCTCGAGACCTCGGGTCAACTTCCCTAGGCGTTTTCATATCTATTGATGCATTTTATTCTATAAATAAAGCCTGATATCTATCTTGAAAATACTAATTGCGATGCTGAATATATTATGTTAAATCTTATTAATGCATTTCCGATCTATCCTTAAGCATATCCCATCCGTACCTAATTATTCCAATGCGTCCTTATAAGGTTTACAACAATTCGGCATAGATCTCGTCCAGTATACCAGGAGTACCAAGCTAACAAACAAACCAGTATTAGATTGTATTCGCCTAAGTCACCATATCAAGAGTGAACTCCTTTTCTCCCTAACGCCTAAGGTACAAAATCACCACTATTCGAACTCCTCCTCTTCGACCTCCATTATCGTCCCTAAACCAGATTATAGTTGGCCGATTCCTCCCATAACCGCCAAATCGTCATCATTTGAAGAAAAACCAAAGCTTGACTCCTGTAGAAGATCATCCATCTCGTTTTCCGTAAACATCATCATCATGTTGTGGTCATCTTGTCCTCCGCCCCCTCCTCCTGCTGCTCCGCCTGCTGCCCCTAGCAGACCCATATGCGTGGTGAGCATGCTTGTACTCATGCTCGTGTTCGTCATGTCGAGATTCATGCCCATACCCATGCCCATGCCGGTACAAGAACCAGACATACTCGTTCCTAATCCCATGTTCAAATCTGGGGACGACCAGTCCGTCAGGTTCGTCATGCCCATGGTACCCATGTTGCTCATGGAGCTGCTCATGTCGCCCATATTCAGGCCCAAATCCATGCTGAAATCCATACCCATACCCAGATCAGGGCTGGTAGTGGTGCCAGTAGTAAACCCAGCAGCCGTAACTGGCGAGGGCACCGCCGAAGTGTCAACCGACGAAGACGGTATCAGTCCCATACCACCACCCATCCCCGAGAAGTCCGGCGTAGACCCCAGAGAGGCCGAAGCCGAGGTCAGCCCCAACCTCTCCCTCATCATGTTCTTGAACTTCTCCAGTAGTACCACATCATCCGCCGACGTGGTACTCATCTTCTGGATCTCCCTCGCCTTGGCGCGAATAGCTTCATCACTAGGGAACATCCCTCTCGTAGCCCTTCCGCCGCCTCCTCCGCCACCATCACTCCCCATCACACAACTCGTGACAAACTCCACCAATCCCTTCTCCAGTTCCCGTGAGCAAAATACCACCGCAGGCCTCTGCCACCTGGCCTTGAAACCCCTCACATACTTATTAGCCGTCTGTCTCTCCGCCACAAACGTGCGCTTGGCTTCTTTCATCTTGATAGGGATGTCCATTTCCACTGTTGTGACTTGGGCATTGGGATTCGGGAACAAGTAAGGCGGCTCGAACCCGGAACCGCCTTGGGTGGCGCTCCATTGGGTGCATTCGGGCAATCCCGGCAGAGAGGCGTCGGTGAGGATGCCGACGTCGCGCTTGAAGCGGCGGAGCCACTCCGCGTTGTCGGCGGCGGTTTGGTTCCAGGGGTCGTCACTGGATGGTGGGGAGAGAAAAGATTAGCTGGGGACAGAGAGACCATGGGATGGGGGAGGGTAAGGATTGACAGGAGATGGGATTGGGGAATGGGGGAAAAGGGAGGACTAACTCTTGGTACAAGATCCAACGCGCTTGTCGTTGGAGTTCCTTATCACTAGGGATGTGACAGTCTGGGGAGTTTGGTGACATGACTGATACCACGTATGCACCCAACTCGCGAGCCAGCCTGCGGTAGCAGTTGGCGTCGTTGAAGAAATACGGCCCGATCTTGACGGCGTTGTTGGTTTTGCCTATGTGTCCGTCTACGCCTGCTGCGATATCAAAAGCTGGAGTACCTATGCTTCCCAGGGAAGTATTCTGGCGACCACCAAAGCAGCTGCTGCCCATCCATGTTGCCATGTCCATCGACGGGGTGAAGCGTTTTCGGGACACCGATGAGATAGTCAACGGCTCGTATGTGGCCAAAGCTACTGCGCTGGCTTCTGGAGACACATGTCGCTGTTTGAATGCTGCGAGCCAGTCACTGTTGTCGGCAGCTGTTTGGTTCCAGCTGTCGTCGCATTCGTAGATAATAATACGGGCCTTGTTTTGTAGGTCCAGGTCGGTGGGCTCTACACCCATCGAGCGTTGCATGTGCAAGAACTCGGCCAGCTCCCTCTCCAGTCGACTGTAGTTGTGGATGGTCGAATCAATCTTGGAGGGATCTGTGGAGCGCCTTGCCTCGTCCCCGACATCTTCAGATCGTGGCAAGACAGCTCGCTGCCGGAATTCGGCGAGCCAGCTTGTAGATCCGTAAATGAGACGCAGCAGGAAGTTGGCGACATCTTCAGAGGGATGGCTAGACGACTCTTCCATGCGACCGATGATGTTGCAGGCCTCATACTGCAACTCAGCATCCATGGCGGTTAAGCCGAGTAACCGACGAGCCTTGACATACTCGTGGAGTTCGTGCTCCATCGGGTCATCCTCGAAGATGTTGCCCTTGCCGTTGATACGCAGGACTGCCTGCCGGCTCTCGTTTGCCGATCTGATAGGTGCCATTCTTGCCTGCAGAGCCAACGGCTCCGAAGAAAGAAGCAAGTCTCGTAGCCAGGATGGGATGGCTGATATGCTCTGGTTCGACTGAACCTCGGCTGCATAGATGATTCTGCATGCCTCAACCTGGAGTTCTTCATCCGTAGGCACCCTGCCCATTATGTCGCGCTCGTTGGTGAGATWGTACATCAGTTCGCTCTTGATCAACTCGTAGGCGTTGCGAGCTGTTTCAGGAGGTGCTTGGGTCGCTGTGTATGGGCATGGCGAGTTTCTGTCGTCGTGGATCAGGTCTGGTGGGATCATGTCAGCAGGTTATTTTACATATGTCGAAGGGGAAGGAAAATCATACATGGCGGGATGGCGTTCTCGACCATCTCAAGAATTGGAGTATCGAAACCCCAGTCACCCTTCCAATCGGCCATTGTCTGACCAACTTTGAAGTGCTCCGCCAAGTGGTCGACACGAATGCTCCAAGTGTCCATGACGATGCCACAAAAACCACATCGGGACCTGATCTCGGGCGTAGTTGCTTTCCACTGCTCCATGGACCAGTTCACAAACTTGACGTCGTGAACCAGCTTTAGATGCTGTCGGAGATGGTCCTTGCGGTAGAAAGTCCGCTCTTCTTGGGTTTTCTCCTGGCAGATAGAGTAGTTGTGATTCTCGATATGAGCTTCATCCGGGTTCGCCTCTCCGCAGAAGACACAAGACACCTGGCCATTCTCAGGGTTGGATGCTCGAGGGCCTTCAGGAGCACATACCCATCTCTCGAGAGACAGGTGCAGGGACTTTTCATGTCTTTGCCAGTCGTGCTTGGTTCTGAAAGTCTCTGTACAGAAAGTACACTGGAAAGTCTTGAGAGGCGCAGAGAGAGACTTCTTTTTCTCCGATGGCACTGGTGCTGCCTTCCTCCTTCTCCGCCTCCGGCCACGATTCATGGACGACCCATAAGAGCCAAGGGAGTCATGAGTTCCATAAGAGTATGCGGAGGCGAACGAAAGACCACTGGAGATGGACGTGTTGAAACTGCTAGCCGAGGAGGCGGCACACAAAGATCTGTTGGAGCCATCGTCRGTGAAGTTGAAGTTGTTGCTGTGTGGACTACCCGATGAAAGGGTAGTAGCTGAGGCAGTAACGGCACGGGCAATGGCAGTCACCGAGGCGGGTTCGTGTTCTGGGGGAGAGACCTGCCAACGTTGGAGCGGGTTCATGAGCTCTAGTTGGGGGCGTCTCTGTGATATGTCCATGTTGTTGGACAAGCTCCGTACACCGGGTGAGATGGATCGAGGGGCACCCATAGCCTTGCCTCTTCTGCGACGGGCATTGGCAAGCCAGCCAGTAATCTGAGTCTTGTTCAAGCCTGTCTGCTTTTGCAGCATTTCCTTCTCTTCATCGTTGGGGTATGGGTGTTTGTGGTGGGTGGAGAGCCAGTTCTTGAGGATCTTGATAGACTCCCGCGAAAACCGGCCATTGACCTTGGTAGCGGGTGCAACAGGAGCAGCAGTAGAAGGCTGGTCTTGCTCTTCGATAGAGGTGGTCGACCCTGGGTTCCGAGAAAGTGTAGGTTGATCAACCAGTCCGAAGCTACAGACGCGGTTCAGGGCAACACAGCCTGTGCAATATCCCTTGTAGCTACCCTCACGGATGCGCTTGCACTGATAACCATTGGCCTGACAGTGATTGCAAGGGGAGGATGGCATATCAAACGAGTCTTCAAAGGCCACTATGTGATCCCCAGATTGCAGGATCAGGCCGGGATTGGCAGTTGTTGTTTCTCCGATGCCAAGTGGGTTGCTGTGTTCGTAGTGCTGTAGGGCCCAGCCGGCAAAGTCATCATCGTCGACATTCTCCAGGGCCAGATCCAGGTCGTTGGGATGCCGAGCACCTGGCATGGACGCTGGATCGATGCCGTCCCAGTTGATGAATGCTTCCATTTCGTTGATAGTCGGCATGGTGCAGGTGTCAAAGACCTCAAAGGGCGCAGCTGACTAGTTTTGTCTGTCTCTGGGACACTCGGATACCTGGCTGATGCTGGTTGGGTGAAGGAGGAGGAGGATGTGTTGTAGTTCAAAGGGCGTAGAAGGGAGAGATGATGACGATGTGGTACAGTCCWCGGGCTCGGACTTTTTTCTCGTCGGGATATAAAGATGGTGTGAGAAGTCAACTTGGCCACATATAAACCACTGGCCCAATATCTAATGTCTTCCAACACAAGACAAGTGGAAGAGAATATCTCGACGAAACACACACTGAAGAAGAGAAGAATGAGTAAAGAAGAAGGGAAAGCGAAGATAAAAACTCAATTGACTCGACTTATCCAGGACATGCTATCAGGGGTATCGTAGCCTCGCACCTGATTCCAAGCGGCCAACCGACCTTCCCATCCAGGACGGTGACGGTTGGTCACAGAACCACTGGATGGTCTGAAAGGGCATTGACGGGCAGAGAACATGGTGTTGCTCAAAGAGGAATCCAGTCATCCGAAAAGGTGGGGAGCGCGCCTTTCGATTGACATGCTGCACCACAACTTGACAAGGATCCACACTGCCAAGCTCCCGTCCTGCAGTCAGCCCAGCCCTTCCCCGCAATCGGACCCTCTCACTCTTTTTTCGTTCTTCAAGATTACGACAAACTTCACTAACATCCAAGATAAAAGAGGAGACTACTCTGGCGTGAGCGGCGCGGAGTGTGTACTTTAGGGGATGTAGAAAGGATCCTTTTATGTAGAACCGTCTGGCGGGTTTTTACCCATACGAATGGTCGTAAGAATAAACCGAACACGTCACGGTCAGTACATTACACCTTGGATATACTCTATCAAGCATCCAAGCGTCTTTATTACACCTTTGAACCCAAACTCGAGGTAGTTCTTGTATGGAAGAATCCCTAATGGACTCTGGCCGATATGTTTCTAAATTATTGTGATCCCTATCACGGTTTTGTAACGGCGTTTCCCAACTACAACGAGCGGTATTGGACTGTCCGTGTTCGGTTTATTCTTACGGCCGCTCGCCATACTATAAACTGATGGGTTGCCCGCCGAACATGCTTTAAACTTTTCCTGATAAACTCTGTTACAGATTTGAGCATATTATCATACTTCAGGTAACAGTTGCTAACAGGGTAAAGCTGCCAGGAACTTTCAACGACCGGAATCGGCAGAGCCGATCACATTGTGTCGATGTGCTCCTGCCTCTTTCTGTTGCAAACCATCTCACGATTTTTTAGGCAACCACCAACCTCGACTGAAGCCAATCTCGAATCTGATTGAAAGACGGAAAGAAGTCATCCCGCTTGCCAGTCACATTTTGCCCGCAACTTCCAAATGTTGTCGACATTGAAGTTTGAACGCCTCTTGGCATTGACAAAACACCATGGCGATAATCCCGATTTTATTCCATGATAACACTGGACACGAAAACCTACACAATCCTTGAACGCCACGCTCCTTTACCACCCGAAAGAAGCCATCCAGCATAACCACATTTACACACAATCCGGCGCCTGAATTCCAACAAGTTGCCTATTCGCTTCACCCCCCAAAACGCGCGCTTTCCCATCAACCGCTCTGCCAAAGGGCAGCATGAACGTCAACATTGATGGTGTTGTTCCGAAGCTTGTCTATCGATACCGGACCAGCTTTCAGATAACAATTTCCAGAGGAGCCGCCCGCCTCGGCAGTCGACCTGTTCGTCCAGGCCGGAATGAACGAAACGGCCTCGCAGTTCCAGTTCGGGTCTTTGCTGTCAGTTTTCGGAACCACGTACTTGGTCCACGACGCGCAGGCATCCATACACCCCTCGAAGTCGCCTGTGAAGATGGCAGCCAAGTCATTCTTCTTGGTTGTGTCGCGGTTATAGTCGCTGGAGCAGTAGATCCTGTACCTGAGCTGACCCAGTGCTAATCGTTCACAGTTATTAGCTGCATACTCAAGTCTTCCGAGCGCAAGGTGGGCTCTGAGAACGGGTAACATACGTTTAAGAGAGGTGTAAATCGTCCCATTCACCTTGTCTTTCCGACTGCCACAGCCGCTATCGATTTCAACCCCTGATAATGAAGTGGCACTGCCGATACCACCCGTCGATGTTGCGGTTGCGGTTGTTGATGTCCCAGGGGAAGATGAGGTCGATATCATCGCCGGGTTCGCCGAGGTATAGGC
Organism: Neurospora terricola FGSC 1889; assembly: GCA_009805285.1. Classification (NCBI taxonomy): domain Eukaryota; kingdom Fungi; phylum Ascomycota; class Sordariomycetes; order Sordariales; family Sordariaceae; genus Neurospora; species Neurospora terricola. The sequence goes on along the minus strand of RANZ01000017.1, from coordinate 77,884 downwards.
TGCCAGCTTGGTGACAGCGTCATTCGCCCTACTCGCTTCGATCCCCGTTCCGGCCGCCAATCCGATTACCGCAGCAGACAACAGCGCAATGATACACGACAGAACAAAGGTCAAGAGGCTGCAACCGCATATCATCCTCCCTTTACCGTCACTTTTTGGCGTTGTGTGAGCATCTCCCACATGTGCCTGCGATCCAGCCGTCGAGCCCGCTATCGTGGTTGCGCCGCCATAGCCTGACGAAGGCGGAGGAGGCGAGTATGGTGACGGTACAAGTTTCGGTATTGGCGGTGAGTCGTGATAAGCCTCCGGATACTGATGGTGTTGTTGGGCATAGTAATCATGGGTATGTGGGGGAGCAACTTCGGGAAAGTTTTGAGGGGCCGGTTCGAGCCCGTCATCGTATCGCTGCTTGGTGACATGAACGGTCAGCGATAAAACAGTCACATACTTGGAGGTGAGTACCCGGTGATCCTACCGACGCCATGACGGTGTAGCCGGAGCGAGGCCACGACCTCATTCGTATCTCCTACCGAGCTTTGAGGATGTTGAGAAAAGAAGCAAAAATCCCAGCAAAAGGATGCATTCATCAGGGAAGGCTGAGATAAAGGAGACACAAGAATCGCGCCCGAGAACCACTGATCCGAATGACACAGAATTGTATGGCATAAAGCACCATAAGCTGATGATGGTTATGCACGATTGTGGCAGAAAGCGAGCCTGGGCTGAAGAGGGTGCCGTCCAGAACCGTCTAGGAAACCAGGGGTGAGGTTCATGTGCCACAGCTGGGCTATAAAAGTAGTCCGCTCCAATCCGGTTTCAGCTGCCAAGCGTGGAGGGTTGCATMTTGAGCCACCTATTAATACTCTTTCATGGGAACACAAGCCTGTGAATGGCAAATCGAGTTCGTCCTTCTAGCAATGACGATTGGAGGCTGTATTGACTTGATCTCCCAGTGCGATGGTAAGCTTCCAAAGCTGATGGTGTAATCATCAACCTCTTTAGGAATATTTGGCGACCGAACCTCGTTTGCGACAGCCGTTTCGCCTCAAGTTCATGACCGGTATCCTCGAGTGTACGCCACCCGGAGGTACAGTCAGATGACTGTCTCTTTCCATGAAGCGTTCATTTTTGCCTACATCTTCAAAAGGGGAGTTACCGCAATGCCACATACCTAGGTATCATCTTTGATGGTACCGAAAACTCGGGGTTGAACTAACACATCCCCCACTTACGCGGCTCTTCAGAAGGGCAATTTTTCTAGCCGCCGTCACCTTTTCAAGTTATCACGGTCCGCAAATAAGGCTCGGGCTTTTGACCTGCCGAGCGGGACCAGGGAAATAAGACGAACGGCGGCACAACGGCATTGAACGGTCAAGCTGGAGCCTGCATGGGCAAGGGGATCGTCCGCCCTACGCTCACAATGGGTTTTGTTTGTGAGGGATCCCCTGCATAGAGTAATCTCCCATCTTGATGTCGAACATGGAGGCACAGAACCAACAGTGCACGGGATCAACACGTGGATGATACCGTATCATAAATCTCTTTTTCAAGATTGGCGATGATTGATTGAAAATCAGGATCGCTTCTTCCTTGAACATGGAGCTCCCGAGACAAGAACGACACCACAGAGCTGCTGTAGTGCTGGATACCTTATGGTGATAGTACCAAGCCTGCCAAGATATCACATCCGTTCAGCACAGCGTTCCCCTACCGAATTCTAGGTACAGGTAGGTTTGGGAGATGAACAAACCAAACAGTGCCTCCACTACTATAGATGACAGGGGTAAATATCACTGAATGGTGATGACAAACTTCCCCAAACATATCCCAATTCTAGAGCTCCCGTCGCCTAGCACCAACCCAGAACAACGAAGCGAGAAACAACAACCGCGGAAGAGCGAACGACTTCACATGAAGATTGTTCATACGCGGTGCCATGAAGACACTCAGCCTCCTCAAAAGCGGTCAACAWGCTGAGCCGAACCCCGGATACCCTCATTTCGCAACCATACCCAACATCATCAGCAAAATCGTCAACGAGATTCCGAGGCCTGCGGTTCGTACTATTGACACTATACGATCTGCACAAGCCGGCACTGTTAATCAGGGCACTCAAGGCTAGTCGCTATTTCCTAGGGGGCTCCTAGGGTGCTTCTAGGGGGACGATGTAACCCAATCAATGTGCAGCAACTTTGTGGAGGTTTAATTGCTTCCTTTCGTTCGTCACTTTTTCTACTTGGGTTCTCTGGAACCATGTTTGCCAACAAAGACTCATACCTTTAACACATCCCGCCCGACGGGTCTTTCTATGTGTTCCCGGGGACTTTTAACAAGACACTTCTAGTTTCTAGCTAGCCTTCTGACGGACTCTCATGAGGATTTAGAGTTGAGGAAAAGGCAAGCTCGAGCCGGCGACTTTCGAGACGTGTTTGTTTGCCCACCCCTCCACGTTCGGTCCACGCCGAGAAACACTCAACTTTCACATGCGAACCTAGAGCAAGGGAGGAAAGCTTCGGGACTCCCGTCGATAGGATAGGAGAGTCAACACTCGACGTCCAACTCTCCCTACCCGAGTTTCACGACATCAACCCGCGAGCACCACCGCCGTACACACTCCTTACACCCCTTCCACAGCATCCACATAACACGCACACCTCACCCTTACTTCGCCACGAACGATTCAACAACGACCAACCATACGGTACCATAACCGACCTCACAACCTCACAACCACAACCACACCAACCACACACGCACACACGCACACACAAAAGCAACCAACAACCACCATGCCAACCTACCTCTGCCACGGCTTCCGCTGGCAGCGCCGCTCCATCCGCGTCTACACCGTCGTGCAAGACCTCGATGACGTCTCGCCCGAGTGGCTGATCAGACCCACCACCTCGCGCTGTCTCCTGCAGAGTTTCTACAATTTGTTCGAGTTCTTGCCTTATTGCACTGCTCCGCCGCCGGGGCGTGGTGGATACCTTGAAAGTGGGAGTTGGGATAGTGAGGAGGAAGATGAGGAGGACGAGGAGGGGGGAAGTGATGAGGGAAACGGGGAGGGGGTAGGAGGAGTTTTAGGTGGAAGGGGTAATGGGGAGGAAAGGAATGAGAGGAGTCAATGGCCGGAGAGGTTGGAGAGTCTTGGTATGCTTAGGGGTGGTTCCGAAGAGAAAGCGAAGGGAAAAGTGAAAAGTGTTGAAGGGAAAGGTGAAGATGCCAGCTCAGCGATCACCGCCATCCATGTGGGCGGTAACGAGTCAACAAGTCGTACAACCAGCCGCAGTCCAAGTCTGAAACTTCCGTTACAAGGCTCACGAACATCATCCAAGACGCGTCAAGCCGCCGCAGCTACTACTACTACTACTACCACCACCACCACCACCACATCTGCCCCAGCGTCGAGAACTACCAGCACCTTGGGAGTTTCTTCCTCAGGCCGTCAAAGGAGCAAGAAAACGAGCCGCAGCAGGAGTTCCTCTCACAGCCCAAACAGCAAAAAAGACGAGCTTAGCGCCCAGCGCTGGTCAGCAGTCAAAGTCCTCGAGGAGTACGACCCCAACAATCTCGACGAAGTCTCGCGGCCTTACGCTTACGTGGCCGATCACGTAGTGCGCGTGGACGGGGCGGTGGATATCCTGGGGGAAGTGAGGCGGTATGAAGAGCGGATGCAGCAGAGGCAGAGGCAGAAGAGGGAGGAGGAGGAGGTAGTGGTGAGCGGGGCGCGGAAGGGGGCGGAGAAGAGAAGAGGGGAGAAGGGGAAGGGGGGACGTGATAATAAGGCTAATCGTGATAGTGGCGGGAGTGGAGGGAGTGGAGATAGAGGGGATGAGGAGTATCATGATGCTCTTGAGCACCTTGAAGAAAACGCCGCGAAGGAGAAAGAACAGACTTGGATCGAGCAACTACGCGACGAACTCCAGCGTGGAGAGGATATAAAGTGGTACGTGGTCGTCAACGGGGATGAAGAGCGCAATTATTCGAATTCCAATGACTTCGACGATGAAGATGACGAAGATGAAGACGAGTACGACGACGACGAGGAACTCTCTTCCTCCGAGATTAATTACGGGACCTCCTCCTACCACCACGACACCTCCGAAGACTTGAGCGCCTCAGAACTCTCGCACCATCCATCCCTCGCTGCGCATCCACCAACAGAAGGAGGCCGACCATCTCTCCTCTCCCACTCCGGATCTGGATCTAGGACTTCTTCTCGTGGTGGGCAATCAAAATCACGAAGCCAAAGCCGGAGTCATTCTCGAACTCGAACCCGCCACCGCAACCACAGCCGGCAGAGACCCGGAAAGAAGATACGCAGACCAAAACCGACGAAGGAACAACGTCAACATCATGCGCAGTATACACTCCAGCAGGAACTCTTTGAGAGGAATGACTTGCGGGCTTCTTCATCAGCAGTTACTTCTTCGGCAACCCCAACTTCAACTCTAAGAACAACGACGGTGGCCACGAACATGAGAGGGACAACAGCAACAACCGGACCACCACCAACAGCTATGAGGAACATAAACACAAAGGCAGTCATAAAGGAGGGGGCAGCCAGGCGAGTGATGAGCGAAGGAGGGATCCATCCAGCCCTAAGAGGGGTACCGAAAAGCCCCGAGATACCGATTATCATGGTTACGCCTACGCGGATGACGTTTCCTACTGGGACGGCTGGAGCTGGTGGAAAGCGAGTGGTTGAGCAGCAGCAGCAGGAGCAGAGAGAATACCCGACGGGAAGTAGTAATGCCGGTGGAAGTGGGAGTGGTATGGGAATAGTAAGCAGCGCCGCGGCCGCTACAAGCAGTTTCAGTCTCGATACCAGCCCTAGCAACACCAGCCCCAGCAACGCTGCTCCCGCTCCCACTCCCAACCCCACCACTACCGGACACAGCACCAGCAAAAGGAGCTCCCTCACAACCCGCACCGCCTCCTGGTCCTGCCTCAACCTTATCCACGGCCACCACTCAACCAACTCTGGAGACAAGGACACCACTGAAGCAATCCCACCCCCACGCCCCTCCCCCTCCCCTCCCATCCCTCTCCACCCCGAAGGCTCCTACGAACCCGTCTCAACCCTCCCTCCCCGCCCGGCACCACCACCGCCGGCATCAGCTGGCCAGCGACCTGGCCGACCCCTGACACCACCACCACCGCTTGGACAAGCTGAGTTAAATGGAGTGCCCACCGCGCCGTCGTCACCGGTTGCTATCAAGATCAGTGCGACGCCGGCGGAGGCATTTGAGGCACAGGCGGCGGCACCGCCGGTGGTGGGACAGTATTCGAGTAAGACGATGCCGACGAGGAAAGGGAATGCTGGGTATGGAAGTCGGAGTCGGAGTAGTGGGAGTTTGAGGAGGTTGTTTCAGAGGACTAGTGGGAAGGAGGGATGGATTTGAGATGGGTTGTTTGGATAGAGGGGAACTACCTACTGCATGGATGGAAAAGTTAAAGTTGAAGAGTAATGTTGAAGGGAAGTGAAAAGACAAACAACGGTTACAGCCCGCTATCAGATCATATCTTGAGACACGAAACTTTGCAATGACATGTGCGAGAAGTCACTTGTGAAAGCTTCAATGGGTGAACGATGAGTTGAAATGTGTTTTGTGTTTTTGGTTAACGGCCAAGAGTCTGAGGCGCTTCTAGCCCAGACGAGTATGTCCTGCGATGTGTTAAACATCAGCATAGTCCGCCAGGCTTCGTGGTCAAATAACCGCCCACGGAAGCTTTTACGCGGACCACTGAGCGTGATGGGAAGTACCATCACTTGCTGAGGCAGGTACGTTTACATGAAATGTTCCCAAGGGTTCTCTTGCATCATTGCCCACCAACCTTGCGGAAGTGAACTCTTAAAGAGTCGGGACAACGAGCCTTCTATAATGGAAATTCGATCTACCAACGCTCCGTTCAGAACCGTTCCTGGGATGGAAGTCGACTCCGGCTTTCTCGAGTGAAAGCATCGCTGGATTTTGTTTTGAGGGCAAGGGAAGGAGGGAATGACTCATTTGCTGACTGACGTCAAGCAAGGCGAGGAGGTGGAATAAGCAAACGAAAAGAAAAGAGGGAGAGAGGGAAAGAACAAGCTGCGCGGCGAACCACACAACCGAGCATATGATGTCAATTGGGTATCTGACTGCTCGTTCCAAAAGGTCTAAGGACGCTTTTCTCCGCTCCGAATGTCAAGACGACAATTGTCTTGCAATGTCTGAAACCACTAACGCCACGCTTGTAATCCGAGTCTCCCAACATACCTGATGATAATGTGCTTTCGTAAAGAAGGTGCAAGTAAATGCCCTATGAAGCCTCTGTGATGTGTCATGAAAAACCAAAAAAACAGAACCATGCGATATTACTCCACTATGTGCTGGAACAAAGGCGAGATTGACTCGCCATAGTGGTTCCGACGAATTGCTTCCGCAAGGAGATAGGACAAGTCAAGTACGTGCAGCTTGCTGGCGTTGCGAGCCTTTTCCTCTGGGATGGGGTAGCTGTTTGTCACGAGGATGTGATCAATGCAGTCGCAATCCTGCAACTGCTCAAGGCAGTCAGCGCCAAAGACGGCATGGGTGGCAATGCAATAGACCTTCTTGGCCAAACCGCGCTTGACAACCGTCTCGGCAGCAGCGATCCAAGAACCAGGCTTGTCGATCATGTCGTCAACAATGAAGACGGTGCGGTTCTTGACGTCTCCGACAAGGGTGACCATGTGCTCCACCTTGGGGTCCTTCAGGATCTCCTCATCCTCATCCGAACTTTCAGCTGCATCACCCGAGCCACCGAGGGCGGCGTGGTGCTGAGGAGCGAAGAACGACGAAGCGTGCGACATGGTCATCGGGTCGTCTCCAGCGACACTGGTGGCTGCAGAGACGGCCGGCGACTCGAAGTCATCAGGAACGATGTGGCCGTGGACAAGACGAGCCTGGGTGACCTCATGAGCACGCTGGTCATTGTACTCGAGGCCGTCCTCGCCTTCCTCGTCGACACCGTCCAAAGCCGAGGTCGAAGAACGCAGGCGAGATGGCAGAGACTTGGCGCTGTGCAAAGACGATCCATGGGGACGGCGCGCGGGGCTTGCGGCACCTGCGACAGGTTGGGTGATGTTGCTGGCTGAGGTCTCCTCAGGCTCAATTGCCTCGATGACCTGCTCGCCGATGGGGTCCAAGACAGCGTCAATGGGGTTGAGAACCATGCTGCCAGTCATGTTGCCATGGCCTCTCTTCTTGTCGGTGGTGACCATGCCGAAGTTCAACTTGAGAGCGTCGGCAAGCGACGTGACGCGCTTGGTACCACCGGCGTTCTTGGACACGACGACGGCCTCTTTCCAGTCGGGGACGTTCTGCCTGATCCAGCGGGCAATGAGAGGCTCGGCGTGGAGGTTGTCGACAGGACACTTGAAGAAGCCCTGCATCTGAGAAGCGTGCAAATCGACCGTGATGATGTGCTTAACACCAGCAACGCCGAGAAGATTGGCAAGCATTCTCGCAGTGATGGCGCCGCGGTGCGACTTCTTCTTGGACTGGCGACTGTAGGGGAAGTATGGCAGGACGGCTAGAGAGGGCCTGGTCAGCCTTCACACTGGATGGATTGCTGTTGAGCGGCAGACATACCAGTGATCTTGCTGGCAGAGCCTCCCTTGCAAGCAGAAATCATGATGAGCAGCTCCATGATGGTGTCGTTGATCTTGGGGCTGCCCGACTGGACGACGAAGACATCCTTCTCGCGGACGCTGGTGAGGATCCGGACGCTCGTCTCTCCGTTAGAGAACTGGGTGAGCTCAGCATCAGCTGGCGTCATACCCAGGTTTTCGCATACTTTGCCGGTGAGGGCCGGGCACGAGCTGCCCGAAAAGATGAGGGTGCCGCGCATTGTGAAAAAAAAAGAGTGTTGGTGAGTTCAGGGAAGAGAAGTTCGGGGGCGGGATTTGAGGGGAGGAAATTTAGTTTTTTTTTTTTTTCAATCTTGTCCTCGTGCCCCGCAGCGATTCACGTAAAAGTGGGTCCAATGGTTGAAAGGAAGGATCTCCCAGCCGATGTCGTTTCGGGGCCTGCCATTTTTATGTACAGTTGCCGCAGCTGCAGTCAGTGCGGCCCTAACAGTCCTGATAAGATAAGCATACAGTGTGCAGGAAAGGCGATGCTGAGTGGAGGTATCTTCATCTGAAATCATGATAACAACCACTGCAACTAAGCTACAACATTCGAAGAGTATAATATTTCGTAAAGGTATAGTAAACTTTTAGACATTATCAATAGCCCAATCCATCTTATCTGAAGTGAACTCTCTCCCAGAATTGATTTAAAAGGGCAGCGGATACAAGACGGCAACGATATCTATCGCCTTCCGCTGCTGCCTTCTTAACGGGCCAGCAGGAAGGCGGCATCGAGGTACATGAGTGCGCCGTCATTGCCATCGTACTTCCGGCAGGTCCAAGCAAAAGCTTGTAGAGAACTAATGACAGCGTGAAGCCACTGATCCTGAGCTACAGGTTTAAAACAACAAACAACTCAATACACGTTCCAGGTTGTTGAGTAAGGATGCCAACACCATGGAATCCCACGATCAATGAAGAGAACATCGAATCCCAATTCGCACTGTTTAACTTCACGTCAAAACTGACACCAACACTTCAATGAAGCCAGTCGCGGTTCTGATGTTTGGACGTTTCAACTACACTTCAGTTGTTTGGCAAGAGACCCTTGACATTCCAGTCCAATACCCCATCCCGTTCACTGGACAAATTCTCACCCAGCATCACCGCCTACGGAAGACTCACGGCCGTTCGAGAGGGGCCTGAACTCATCACACCGCGGGGACCGCGCCCACAAAAAACCAAGCGGCAAACGAGGATATCAAAATCGTCAAAACGAATATGGGCATTCCACACCTCAGGAAACACCTGGAGCCTTATGCGCAGCGAGGCGCAATCCAGCCAAGCAATCTGGTCATCGACGGGCCTGCACTTGCATATCACATCTTGAATCTCTGCCGAATAAAAACCATAAAGAACAGTCCCTTTGAGCAACCAACCTATGAGCTGCTAAGTCGGACTACCCTCGAATGGCTCGACAGGATCAGAGTGTGCGGCCTCACCATGTAATTCCTTCTCCATGACCCAGACTCTCCCATCAGCATACTAATGTTCGCCATGGCTTTCAAAGTTCGAGGATATTTTTCGATGGCTATCTTCCCACGTCCAAGACGGATGAGCGAACCAAGAGGCTCATGAGAACCTCCAAGGATTTGCAGGGGTTTCACAGAAAATACGTAAATGGAATGACGCAGGGCCGTCCTGGCTGGAATTCCAACAGGAAAGTCAGCCTGTTCCCCGAAGCGCAACCAAGTCACAGCGGAGTGAGCCCACCGCCACCGGCGTTCTTCGTTCCATCCATCGTCGACACTCTGAGGCAGTCCGAGCATTACGCCTCACAAACGAAGGTTGTGCCCGGGGAGGCTGACGTGTTCTGCGCCCAGTATGTCCGGGAACACGGCGGGACAGTTCTGACGTCTGATTCGGACCTGCTCGTACACAACCTTGGACCCGACGACAGCGTTGTCTTCTTCTCGGATATTGAATCCAACCCGGCCGGCACAGAGCTTACGGGCTTGCAATTCAAAAGCGCCGACATTTGTGAGCGTCTCTCACTCCAGCCTGAGGATGGCCTTTCGTGTCTGGCATTCGAGCTCGTGATGGACCCACACATCACTCTGGAGCAAGCAGTCTCGAAAGCCAAGAGCAAGTACTCAGTCGCGGCGTATCCCGGCGCGCACAAGGAGTTTACCGAGCAGTATCTCTCTCCCGAAACGGGGTTTCAGATCCCGGTCGAAGCATCCGTCATTTTGGATCCCCGGATATCAGAAATTGTTCTCCGGTGTCGGGATAAGAAGCCGGCGATGTACCTCCCTTTCCTCTTGGACTCTCCGACTCGAACTAGTTCGTGGGAATCAAGCAAAGACATCAGGCAGCTGGCATACGCTATCCTACAGACAGTCGCTGGATCACCAATACCGACGGTTGCCGAATTCAGGAGGCTTGATCAGCCATCAGCGGGGACACCTATCAAGGTACCGCCTATCTCCGAGGTTGAGATGGACGCAGCCGTGCTTGAGGATGTCTTGTCATCGATCATCAAAGCCGTGAAAAACTCCAAGGCAGTTTGGATGACACTATCTGTCTACCAGGACGTTGTCATGACAACTAGCCAAGGGAAGGTCCAGCCACTCAGTTTAAAGGTACTCCAGCAAGCAGTTGACGAGAAGCTCGACGCCACGTCTTGGGAGTCTGTACACTTCCTTGCGCAGTGTCAAGCGACCTACTACTCGCTCAGAATGCTGCAACAAATAATGCAGTACGCGGCTTCTCACGGCAAGGGACTATCGCCCGCCTTGAAGGAACTGCAAGATTGTTTAACCAAGCTTCCTTCTCTCCCGGATTTCCCAACCATCTTCAACTTCCCAGAGATGGTTCAACTGATCATCGACAAAAAGGGACTGTCCTGCTTGACGAAGATATGCGCCGACCAGGACGATATGGTGCCGCAGCTGGAGGCTATCATGCAACCCAAAAAGCAACAAAAGTCGAACAAGCGGAAGAACTCGCAAGAACCTGAGGCAAGGCCGCGCTCTAACAACCCATTTGCGCTTCTGGATGCAGAGTGTTAGAGCTTCAAGAAATAGTGACCATAACTTGATAAAAAGAAAAATGGCGATACCCATATTATAGGACGGGACGGAACAGCTTGCTTGAGACCAACCACAACACGATCTTCACTCCTCCCCAGGGTTGCTTCTTCGTGGTCACCCTGTCACACTTTCCATGTGTCCGTTAAACGCCACCATTTGATATATCGATTGATATACAATCTAGTGCTGGTTTGTTTGTTAGCTTGGTACTCCTGGTACATTGGACGAGATCTATCCCGAACTGTTCCAAACGTTACAAGGACACAATAAATGGCTAGGTACGGATTAGAAAGGCATCGACAAGATTCGGTATGATATATTAAATTTCGTAATTAGTATATTCAAAGCAAGATCACGCTTTGGTCGTGGAACGAAACGAAATCAACTAGATATGAAAACGGCTAGGGAAGCTGACCCGAGGTCTCGAGCTAATAAACAAACCAGTATTGGACTGTATGCATCTGCTATATCCATCTTATAGGTTGCCGTCATCGTCTTGAGGTTCTCAAGTGCCCGGTCTTCCAGAAGCTTTGCCCGTCTCGATACCCTTGCCAAGCAAACCATGTGCCCCTGGCTGCGATGGAACCCTGCTGGCCAAGGAGCTCCACCAAAAAGGCTCTTATCGTTATCGCCCCCAGCAAATGCCCCTCTAAAAATTTTAGCACCCCGCCAAAGTGCCCGGGGGCATGGCAATTCGTAGGCGCCTGGTGCCCCTCGCAGCAGGTGATTTCAAGATCGCTTTTCTTATCAGATCTTACGAGTCCATCGCCGTCGTCCTCCTCCTAAAGTGCTCCCGTCTTGTTTCCTGATCCATCCATTCCACCTCTTAATCCACGCCCCTTGCTCATTCTCTCTCGGTGGTTCAAGTTGCGACTTTGAATCGCAATTCCTCCATTGCATAATCCCCAAACCAATTCTGAGCAAGTTTGACAAATTCCACCAAACCCACCCACAATGTCTGCCACCATCGCCAGCCTGCGCGAGAGCCTCTGCTCCGAAACGACCCCACTGCCCATCCGCTTCCGCGCCCTCTTCTCGCTCAAGCACCTTGCCGTCCAGAACAAGGGCACCGCCGAGTCGCTTTCCGCCATCGAGGCCATCGCCGCCGCCTTCTCCTCCCCCTCGGCCCTCCTCAAGCACGAACTGGCCTACTGCCTCGGACAAACTGGCAACGATGCGGCCATCCCCCACCTCACGCAGGTSCTCGAGSACCTGCAGGAGGACCCCATGTGCAGACACGAGGCCGCCGAGGCGCTGGGCGCGCTGGGCAACGCCGAGAGCTTGAGCGTGCTCCAGAAGTACCTCAACCGCGAGGGCGAGGATGTCTCTGTCAAGGAGACATGCGAGATCGCTATTGACAGGATAGAGTGGGAGAACTCGGAGCAGAGGAGGCAGGAGAAGCTGCGCCAAAGGTACATACACTTGCGACCACGATGCACATCACTTCAACAACAACACCAACACTTTATCCCATCACATTGAATAGCGTAATATTGCGCGCGGCCTATGCTAACCGCAGAAACTACCTTTCTAGTGACTTTGCCTCCGTTGACCCCGCCCCTCCCATGCCCGAAGACGACGAGAAGCAAACGGTCGAGACGCTCGAGAAGAAACTACTAGACACATCGCTCCCCCTCTTCAAGAGATACCGCGCCATGTTCGCCCTCCGCGACCTGGCCTCTCCTCCCGACCTGCCCACTGCCGTTCCCGCCGTCCTGGCCCTTGCCAAGGGTCTCAAGGACAAGTCCGCCCTGTTCCGCCACGAGATCGCCTTTGTGTTCGGACAGCTTTCGCACCCCGCTTCCATCCCTGCCCTGACCGAGGCCCTCAGCAACCTCGACGAGGTCAGCATGGTCCGCCACGAGGCGGCCGAGGCTCTCGGCAGTCTTGGTGATGAGGAGGGTGTCGAGGAGACGCTGCTGAAGTTCCTCCACGACAAGGAGAAGGTCGTTCGCGAGAGTGTTATTGTTGCGCTGGATATGGCCGAGTTTGAGCAGAGCGGCCAGGCAGAGTACGCGTTGATACCCGAGGTTGCTAGCAAGGCGTCGTAAAGATGGATTTTCTCGTGTTGTTTCGTTGGTTGCTTGTTTGTTTTCGGGGCGAATCATGGATGGATGGATGGGTATTTCAAAAAGTTTCTGTGTCTCTCTCTCAGGATAATACCAATGCGACTGGTCGTCGGTCCTGACAAAAAGAAGGGGTATCGTTGTTGTAGTTGTAACAAGGCAAAGCCATCATTACCAAGTCTCGGCTTGCCATTCCTGGTGCTAGCTGTCCCATATATCGTTTGATCCAAAACGATGCGACCCAAATAGCATCCCAATTTCGTAATTCGATGCAATCTTTGCACTCAGTTGTTGACCGACCATCTGTGTACGTCGAGTTAGCACAAGGACAAAGCAACCCACAGCTATAACCGTCCGGTGTCGCATACCTCTCTCCGCAGTCGCAGTTGTAAAGAATTGTTGAACCTTCGTCTGCACTTCTCTGCTGAACTTCGGAGTAACGGATACCGCGCTTGCCGCACTTGGGGCATTCCGTGTTGGAGTCGATTCTCTCGGTGTTGAGCTCGTGTCTTACGACGGTCTGGACGATATCAAGCTTCTGGCGCAAAAGCGAGGGGAAATCGGACGGCTTCGACTTGGTCACGACGGTTCTGGAGGGACGATCTGAAACAAGACGAATGGTCAGCTGTTCGATCTCCAAACTAACTCCTCGGACGAAAGCTTCTAAACTTTCTCATACGACCAGGCAAACGAAGGGAATTGCGTGCGCACCTCTGTTTTCCGCACCGCAGCACTCGCAGTGAAGAATGTTCTTCTCGCTGCCCTTGGAGACCGGCAAAAGGTTGCCGCAGTCTGTGCAGAAAATGAGGGATCCGATGGCAGCCATTGTTGCTCTTTGCCAGGTGTGGTTTGTGCCGGGATCGTGGTTTGTCTGATCAATGTCGTCGGTTCGGTTTTCTGTTGTTTTCGCAGTAAACAATTCGCTGGAAGGGGACTTCGGGCCTGAAGACGATCGATGGGACGGCAAACGATGGCAATTGATTGGGCGCTGGAAAATTTGGGACCCTCCTGGTCGGCAGGCAAAGCTTGGCAGCGGAAACGCAACGACAAGGAAAGCCGGGGCAGGCAGCACGGGCAATGACGAGTGACGACGGAAGGCAGGTGCTACCGACCGGGGTTCGGGGACTCGAATTAGCGTTACCTTACCGCGCGCCGTACCAAGCTCACAGGGCTGTTTCCCGTGTTGGCGTTGTTGGTTGGTTCCATTGGATTGCGCCTGCCCTCCACTGCTTTGCGGATCTGGGGAAACATTTGGGTCCATTGGACTTTCCTCGAGTTTGGGTACCTGAACTTCACCTTCCTTGAACTTCAACATCAATCATACGTAGCTTTATCGTGCCCGACCCTATGTCTCTCAGGTCGTGGTCCGAACACATCGATACGACATGGACATACCTGTGCCTGCAGTTTGATTTCTTTTCCTTAACCATCCATCTCGTCTCCCAAGTCCGACGCGCCCAGACCAATCCGCGAGACAAAGGCCCTCCGCGACAACACGATTCCGCCGATTCCGCCGAAAGCGTCGGTTCGCATGGCAACAACTTCCGCTCTCGTCTGAACTTTGGGCTCCGAGTCCTGACGTGCTTCTGCTGCCGCTGCTGCTTCTACCGCCGATGCCCTCCGGCTGGGACGACACTTGCGCCGGATACACCCATCAAAATCACCATGCGCTAATGCTGCTGTCAAAGTGATCAAGCAGCAAAAGCAACAATGGCATACCAGCAACCACACCACCACAATATGGATCCCAACGCCCAAGACTACCATGGCTCACAAGGCGCGCCCGCGTCCTCGTCGACGCAACAAGCTGGTGGATTCACGAGACCTTTCGCACTCTACGAAGCTCTGCCATATACGCCTTTCACCTCAATCGTACCTTTTGACCCAAGTAAGATCAAACCATCCCAACTCTGCGACACTCCATGTTTGCTCCTATTCCCCCATATCGTCATACATACCCCCCCTCCTCTTCGTTCCAATATCTCAAACCGAAAGTGAAGCTATACTCTAGTTCTAACCATACATGTCTTCAACCCTAGGTATCTTGCCTACACCTTCGATCGGAGCTGCGTCGCCCGCCCCCAGCGTAATCGACCTCCTCAACACTCAGGACTTTGATGGCCTCAATCAAGAACTTCACAACACAGGTTCGAGCAAACGCGTTCAGCAAACTCTCAGTCAGGTCCAACACTTGATAGAGAGGGCGAATATCACAGAGTTGTACGTTTTGACGAGGAAGTGAGGAAGAGTCGGGACTGACCACCTACACAGCAAGTTTTCGACTGGTCCGAAAGCACCAACCAGCGGTAGTTCTTCTGCTGTTGCCCCAATAGCCTCGTTGGCTTCAACACTCTCTCCATTCTCAAAGATGGTTTACGAACAAACGTCAATACCGTTCAGGTACCCAACGCCAGATACTCCCGGCATGACCTCCGCAAACGGCCAGCAACCGAAAGTCGAGCGGACTACGCCCATCCCCATCAAACAAGAGTCACCGGTTCCCCCACCGAAAGTCGAACATAGAGCTGAGAGACAGACTCCTACCAACGCCCCGAAAAACCGCCAAGCGCATTCGCAGAACCGGGCCCGGTTTGAAATAGTGTTACCAACTAGGGCCGAACTCGAAAGGGCCCAGGCGGCTCTTCAAGCCAGTTCGAGCCAGGGAATTGCGTCAAGTGAGCCGCCAGTCTCAACCCGGCCACCCATTTCTCAGCCTCCGCCTCAATTTGCACCCATACAGCCGGCGCCCCCTCAACCAGCACCACAGCAGCCTACACTCTCGGCGCCTCCTGAGTTAGCTCCACCCGTGCCTCCGAAACGGCCTAGTGAAGAGGTAGCTGCTCCTCCTGCGCCGGCTGCTGTTGTTAGTCCGACAAAGTCGACCTCTCAGGCCCCCTCCAACTCCCAGAGACCAGCTGTCGCTATTGCTATCGAGTTACCTCATGCGCCTACTTTTAACAAGAGTGAGTATATGGCTATCCCCGATGAGCCTGACGAGCCGGTCAACCTTTCGGAGCGGAAACGAAAACGAGAAGACCTGGACGAGGAACTATATGGGGAGAGCTTGGGTTTCCAGCAGCGAAGCAACGCTGCCCTTCATGAGCTGAAAGTTTTCCTCCAACAAGTTTTCGAGGCGGAGAATTACGCTGTTCATAATCGTACATCGAACGAATGGGTGCTGCTAACCGTTGACGGAGAAAGCACGCTATCTCCAGTGTGCCAGACCAAGGCCCAAACGCTGCTGGCAAAGGTCATTCAACTGAACTGTTTTCACAAAGTTCCACTCCAAGATCTTCTTCGCTTACTCCGTTTCTGCGAAAATGCCTTGAAGCAAGCCGACTCTTTGGAGATCAAGGTTGAGGAGTCATGGGTCCCCGCAGATGTTGATTCGTGGATTCAGCAGCTTCCTGCGTTGGAAACAGCTCTCAAAGCTGCCAGGACAGCGTTACGTATGATGTGCGGAGGGCGTGAGGATAAGCAGCTATACTCGGAGGATACAATCGACCAGTCACTCAATTTGTTCAAAAGGGTAATGGACGGTATCGTGATTCCGGTCGCCGAGTTGAGGAGTTCCGATAACACCGCAGAGCTCTTCAAGTTACTATCTTCCCACAAAAAGAGGATCGCATCACTCTTCAACGATAGCCAAAAGCTGTTCTCACAGATGTCAGTACTTTTGGCCAAGATTGACACGTCGGATACGGTCACCAACACCCTGGAGTTCACGGCTTCACAACTGATTTTCCTCGAAACCGCTCATGCGGAAAGGGAGTCGGTTCTCGATACTCAGAAGTTCGATGGCTTCCGTCTGGTGGCTATGGATATGCTATCGCAGATCTTCCATTTGAATCCTGCCCAACGGCAAGGCATCTTTGACGAGATTCTGACATCACTAGAAAAACTGCCACTGGGAAAGCGTGCAAGGACGTTTAAGCTGGTTGATGGAAACAGCATACAGCCAGTTTCTGCACTGATCATGCGATTGGTCCAAACCAGCGCAGGACAAGTTGATGAGACAAAGACACACGGAGGCAAAGCTCTTCGCTCAGATGGTGACGAGGAAGAGGATGAACTGGCAGGCGCAGTTACCCGTGGGAAGCAGCTGTCGTTTGTCATTCGTGATGAGGACCACGGCGCAATCCAGCATTCAACTGCAATCCAGGAGCTTACCGCTCTTGCAACGCCTTTGATGGACACGGCTAAGCGAAATGCTTCTTATGTCGTCAACTTCATTGTGAACCGTGCGCTGACGTCCACAAAATCCGGCGATACTCCGTATCGCAACCTTCTCGATCTTTTCGTGGAGGACTTTACAACCTGCATGGACAACCCAGATTGGCCGGCAGCAGAACTTCTACTTCGTCTGCTGAACTTCATGATGGTTAAGCTGGTGGAGGGTGATAAGACAAGCGTCACCGCCAAGAATATGGCCCTCGAACTAATGGGCACCATGGGCGCTGCGATCTCCAAACTTCGCAGTCATGTCCGAAAGACGGCGAACGCTCTGGACGCTAGGGATGCGGATGAACTGGGACTATTCCTGTCGGATCTTGCTGCCTCAGCACTGGAACTGCGTTCACGCCCGGAAACGATGGTTGCTTGGGTTGGTCCATACCGGGCGACCTTGGAATGGCTCGAGAGCCGCTTCACTGAGGACCCGCATCTCGCAAGCGCCATCAGCTTCATAATCTCAGACTGGGGCACAAAAGTTTGTGTTGGCTATGATTCTTGCGAAGATGATGACCGTGAGCGCGATCAGGAGTTTGGCAGACTGGCCTTCAGGCTGCGGCAAATGATCCAAGACCGCCGATGGCTCTCCAACGAATACTCTTTTAAGAAAGTGTCACCTAACCAGGCCAAACTCTCATATTCTATCACACTGTTGCGGTCGCAGTTATGCGAATCCTTCAGCGCAATTCTCAACATCTTGCTCGGTTCGATGGCTAGCGACCAGCCGACAGTCAGGAGCAAGAGTTTGAAGAGTATCAATCAGGTCCTGGAGACGGACCCGTCTATTCTCGATGGCGATTCTGTGGTGGTCCAGCTCATTCTGCGCTGCTCAAACGACTCGTCGACCCAAGTTCGAGATTCGGCACTCGGCCTTATCGGCAAGTGTATCAGTATGAGACCAGAGTTGGAGACTAAGATGATCGGAACTGTGGTTGATCGCTTTATTGATGCCGGACCAGGAGTCAGGAAGCGGGCTATGAAACTCGCTAAGGATATCTATCTTCGAAACAAAAGCAAGGCGATCCGCAGCGCTATTGCAAACGGTCTGCTTCACCGTGTGCAGGACCCGGAGGAGAGCGTAAGGGACCTGGCTCGCCAGGTTATCGAAGAGATATGGTTTATCCCCTTCCAGGAGGGCGAGAACTCTGCATCATCTCAGATCTCCCTCTCGGACCATGTTGCTTTGATGGTTCAGACCGTAAAGCAAGGAAACGTGACCAATGTCTTGGACAAAGTCTTGCAGACTCTCTTGGCACCGGATTCGAAATCTGCGGCGGCGTCGTTGGAAGTCTGCAGAAAGCTGGTTGCAAGCATGTTCGAACTGGTGGACAACCCCGAGTCGGGAGATTCGTCTGTTCCTTCGGGTCGCGATGCTCTGACGGTTCTTCAGATTTTTGCGAAAGCTGATCCTAGCCTTTTCACGTTTGAGCAGCTTCGACTTCTCAAGCCTCATATTGACAGCATGAACAGCAGCGAAGACCTGGTTGTGTCGAGGGCAGTCGTTGTCATCTACAAACTAGTTCTCCCACAGGTTTCAAGCGTGCATAACGAATTCCTTACGGATGTTCGTAACAAACTCTTGCCTGCTGTTCCGAAGGTCACGAGAGTCTTGCTCGATGATATCGTAGCATGCCTCTGGATCATTAGCGAACGTTTAGACAACTCGGACAATCTCGCGAGACTGGTGTGCTCCAGTTTGGTGGCCATGGACCATATGCGCGTCGCCAGTCCGAACAAGCCCCTGGAGGGGAAGCCGAGAAAACAGTTTGAACGCTACTCGCTGATCGTGGGTATGATCGGCAAGCATTGCAATCTTGATAGCCATTTCGAGCTTTTCAAGCAGAGCAAAATCGGTCACAAGATGACAGGGTCCTCGATATCAAAGCTTATGGTTGACATCGTGGTACCATTTGCGTCCCCTATCCAACCTTTGGATGTGAGGAAAGCGGCACTCGACTCGGTCGGCCTGGTGTGCCAGTCTTCCCCAAGGAACTACGTGGCCGCCAACGTCTATACAACATTCCAGCAAGTCTTTGACGACCAGAATCCGGTGCTGGAATCGATGGTCTTGCGTTCTTTCAAGGAGTTCCTCTTTACGGAGGAGAAGAGATCCGAACAGGCCCCGGAAACTGCGGCTGGCGATGGCAAAGGGAAGAAGAAACGCGAGCTGACCGTGATCGGAGGCACAAACTACGATGATGTGGCCAGTGCGACGACTCACCGGTTCCTCAAGGAGATCATCCGTATTGCCACCGCGACTCAAGACGAGCATGCTTTTTTGGCAGTTGAGGTCCTTGCCAGCATTAACCGTCAAGGTCTGGTCCATCCCAAGGAGACAGGCGTGACGTTCATCACTCTAGAGACTTCGTCTAATCCCCGTATCTCTGAGCTCGCCTTTCTGGAGCACAAGTCGCTCCATGGAAAGCATGAAACCGTTGTTGAACGCGAATACGTCAAGGCGATACAGTCGGCTTTTGCGTATCAGCGCGATATTGTCAAAGATCCGCGTGGCGCGATAGTCAATCCGTTCACCCCCAAGCTTCATCTCATGATGGAGGTGCTCAAGATCAGCAAGTCAAAGAATCGCCAAAAGTTCCTGGAAAAAATTTGCACTCAAGTGGACTTTGATGTGTCGAAGCTCGAACTAACAGGCGAGGAGATCCCTCCTCATGTCCAGTATGCCCGTTTTATCATCGAGAACATGGCCTTCTTCGAGTACATGACGGTGGGCGAGCTCCAATCAACCGTTTACACGATGGAGAAGCTAGTTACATCAACCGGGTCAACCATAGCTCAAATCATTGAGTCGGAGGTTTTCCAGGTCCGAATGGACGCTATTGACGGGCCCGCGCCTGAGCCTGAGCCGACACCAGCACTGGCGCCCACACCTGGAGAGCAGCCCCATGAACAACCAATGGCGCCTGTTCAGCCTGTCCAACCAGCACTGCCCGATATTGATATTCAGCGCCTCCGCCAGTTGACAGCAGGGTCCATGATCCTCCTCGCCCTTTGGGAAGTCCGCACCTACCTCCGCCGTCTTTACAACATGGGTACCAACCGCCGCGAGCAGAAGGCCAAGATCCAGGGCAAAGACCTCTCTCGTCCACCGGTCAAAGTCCAGGGCGTCACCGGCGACAAGGTTTGGGAGGAGATCGGAACTATTATGACCGGTCTCATTTCCCGCGAGCGCATGATGCAGACGTGCAAAGCGTTTGTAGAGCTCATGAATGTTGACAAGGAGTTCCTCGTTCAGGATGAGGATGAGGACGAGGACATGATGGACCCCTCGACGCCGCCGAGCGGGGGTGAAGAGGATGGCTATGATGAGGCAGGCCCAGCCGCCGGTCCCGGGAGGGGAAGAAAGAGGAAAGCAAGTGCCACAGGTCCCAACGGATCACCCGTCCCGAAGAGGAGAGGAAGGCCACCAAGAAGCAATTCCAAGGGGCCGCAGGGGCCGCCGAAGAAGCGCGGCAGACCTAGAAAGAATCCGTTGCCCGAGGCGAACCAACAACATGACGATATGGAGGCGGACTGGCTCTGATTTCCGTAGTTGGTCTTCATTCTTATGGTCTACATTGCTTTGTGGGGCGGGTGTTTCATGACATGGATGGAGGGATGCATTGCGTCGTCAACATAGATATCTGGTTGGCGAATCCCTCATAAACTGGAGAGATGTTACTGGTGCTTGCCGTGATTTGCTTTTAGAGATAAAATGTTAGGTGGTTATCTCGGTCATCGGAGGTTATTAAAATGGACAGGCAAGGAAGGCGATAAACGGCGTAACGGGAAAGGTGAATGACCTGACACCAGAGCAGGCATTGGTGGGATCAATGAAAGTTAATTGCAGCATAACATTTACATAGCTGTTTCTATGTATGCTTTCTTGGTATTGATAATGGGTCGAGATTATGCGTTCATGATGTTCACTCGCGGGGATAGACGAACGACAATGCATAAGAAATTTTAACGCTACTGATTCACAGGGCTGGTCAAGCCCCATGTTTCATTTGTTTTCATCTCCGGCAGATCGTCCCAGGCTAATATCCCTGGGGTCAGCAGGGAACCTTTACCGTGTTGGCACTGAAAATTCCCCTAGACTCATCCAAGTTGGTTGCTAGTGCAGTTGCAGTTTAGTGCCATCTTTACAGACGTGTATGGCGTAGCATTGGGGTTACCAAATGTGAACCACTCCAAGCCCTGTCGACTCTTGAACTGACCCACCACACCCAACTTCACTCCATCATCGACTCGACTCTAGTGACACGCTGGAGTATGGGCACTAGAGACAGAGACCGCTGTAGGACAGCGTGCAACATTATTGAAGTCAAAACACGAAACGTTCGGTTTCAAACCAAGGTCAGCAAATCTTGTGGAGACCGTCGTTGGCTTTATCCTCGTGCTCTGAACAATGCTGTCTCTCGGTTTTCTTCGAAGAATCCACCTCGCTGCATCATCGCGCACACAACGTATGTATAACATGGCCTACTGCCAGTGGGGGTAGAGATCGCCAAGGGGTAGCTGAGTGCCATTTCGGAAGCAACTTCGAACTAGTCCAGGCGATGTTTCTGATGTGGTCATCCCAATGCTCGCACAGACAGTGAGTAAAGGGGAAGTGGGATGAGAAACGTGAAGTGGACGGGTGGAAAGACAGGTAAGAACAAAAGGTACTCGTACTAAAGCAAATCTATACGGGATGCGGAACCACTCAATGCCGCATCTTTGCTTCACCTTGAAGGTAACAGGGCCTTGATACACGCTTTACTGTGTCGAGATATCGATGGTAACGAGAAACGTACCAAGTATTCAAGAAGCCATGGGACTGAGGAGCCGCGATTCTTGGCTTTTAAGCTCTGGCGAGGCTAGTGGTGTAGGGGTTGCCATGTGATCATGAAGGGGTGGGTCAACCGATATCTCACCCTCACCAGCCTGTAGAGAGCGAAGCACATTTGTACATCAACAGGCAAACAGTTCKGAAGGTGACAAGATCGAGACCTTGGGATGAGCTGGCAGATCGCGCGGCAGCATGAT
This sequence comes from Neurospora terricola FGSC 1889, assembly GCA_009805285.1. Classification (NCBI taxonomy): domain Eukaryota; kingdom Fungi; phylum Ascomycota; class Sordariomycetes; order Sordariales; family Sordariaceae; genus Neurospora; species Neurospora terricola. Next base: position 55,874 of record RANZ01000017.1, on the reverse strand, counting down.
GAGAAGAGTTTTTGGCACGGGTCCACGCAACACTCCATGCATGTTTCCAAAAGACGACGAGATCAAAGCAATGAACGAGAAGAAGCATATGGTCCTAGGCCACGAGTGGCCGGATTACCAGAAGAAATTAATCACAAGACAATTCAGGTAAATGCACCGTTCCCATGAGTGATATATCGAAGCGTAACTGTGTGTTTGCTGAGCTTGGTTCGTCAGAAAAGACCGACAACCCAGCGAACCAGACAACAATTTATATACCAAAAAGGGCAGGTATTTTAGGTGGTGCAAGTGGTGGCTGATTATCTCGACTGCTTGTCCAAAACTCAGAGCGAGAAAACTCGGTTATCAAGCTGCACCTCTTAATGACCGTCCTCATAGTAAATCCACACAAAGATATGGTCGCAGGCTGTACCATGCTGGGCCCAACCTAGAGCTTCCTTCAGAAGGTATTCGAGTTGCACACTGAAGTACCTGCTTGGCAGCTAAGTACACTGTGTGTACTTTATGACCTGTCCTCCGTCTTTTCGTCTCGCAAGGTTGTGGTTGCTTTCAGCGGGAATCGCTACCAACCCCTCGGTAAAAGACGACGAATTTGTTGAGTCATCCATGGCATTTTCCCTTCTCCGAAGAGTTATGACCCCAGACCTGGCACACGACCCGACGATACCGACGATCGCGATACCGAGCCGAACCAAAAAGATTTCACCGATATCGTAGACATGGCTCCCATGCCATGATTAGTCGTACCAGAGCAATTGGTGTCGATAGCAGACTTCTCAAAACCGGACAGCAATGGAGGAGAGGCGCCGGTTGATGAGTTGGCAGATCGCACAGGATGATCTGGCATTTTGAAGAGAGAATTTTGGAGGGCGATTGGCGCTCGCAGCGTTTCTTAAGCGTTCTCCATCTGAATTCTCAGACATTAGGGACAGGGTATGGACGAGTTGAGGGTCGGAGCTCTCTCCGTTATCGAGACATCTCGGGATATTCGGCAGTCACCGTGTTCAGTCCGGCGAGTCGCTCAAGTCCATAGCACCACTTCAGCAGTCCCACTACACAGGACTTCTATCAATGCTAGCCCAGGCAGAGGAACGCGATGCGTAAATATACTGGCTCTAAACTAGCTCACCCCAGCCCCGTGGTTGGGTGGTTTTAACTCAATTTCGGAGAGACGATAGGGTAGCTTCAGCCGACTCTCCGCCGGTTGATAATTGACCGCTAAATGAAATGATGCAGGTTAAAGCCGGAAGTGAAGTCTCGGATGTAACTTGGTGGGGATGATATCCATGGCCCGGGAGGATGCGCAAAATGGTTGGCAAATGACCGGAAATGCGTGTGGGATGTCAGAAGAGTGGAGGAAGAGTGGTCTGCGAGAAGTCTGTGGTTCTGTAAGGGCAGTGGGTGGACACCGACATCGCTTCGATGGTGTGTGTGCTGCTGTCCCGAGGAAGTGGTTGAACCATGGAGCCCCGGTCAATCACGACAATCCCGTTGAGCACGTAAACTAGAACCCTGCTGTAACTGGCGGGACCTCCCCCGCCCCCTCCGCCTCGTTAGCCAATCAGATCTGGCAGTCGGTCGTCAGCTCGGGACAAGGGGCTTGTTTACTTTGGGGTCTTTCCTGTCTGCTGGTAATTTGTGGGACCAATGCCGGTGCTTGACGTGCAGGGCCGTCTGCGCGGACAACCCTACACAGTAAGCACTGCCCAGATGATCGATTCTTTTTTCGCAGGATTTTGAGTGGACAGCAGTCGACCACCAAGNTGTAGGGTTGTCCGCGCAGACGGCCCTACACAGTAAGCACTGCCCAGATGATCGATTCTTTTTTCGCAGGATTTTGAGTGGACAGAAGTCGACCACCAAGTAAATCTGATACAGTTCTGTAAAATTCCCAAATCCTTTACAGAACTGCGGTTCGATCGACTCTTCCATGTTCGTCCAGTTCCCTTTCTGTGACAACCAGAGTTCTCCTTTGCTGTGGGGTCCTGTTAAGCGGTGTCCGCTTGGGTCCCGCCCCTATGTATGTAAATCTCGTGAAACATCCCGGTCCGTGTCTCGGGTACTGTGGAACGGCGGAATGAAATGCCAAAGCCCTGGGTCATGAGCCGCATCTCTGGGTTCTGTCATCCCAGAAGGGCATCCTAACATCCCAAGCATGGAGAATGTGGCTTCTGCACCCAGACTCATGGGGCCATCACCGGTTTTATCTCGGGCTGTGCAACGTAAGCAGGAAAACTGGATAGGGCCTGCCTCTGCGAATTAGGATGAAGACAGCAGCACCGGAGTATGGATTGCTGGTGACGAACCCAGCATCTTCTCATGTGTGGCTTCCGATAGGGCGTATCTTCTTGATCCTCGGAGTCACATTGCGCCTCGATCGAGCATCGAGCTTGACTGCTAAACAGAGCCGTACAGAGATGTGGTGATGGTCAGCAGAAAGTTGCCTGTGAAGAATGTCGTAGCTCGACCTCCTTGCTTCATGGGCAGGCGGGTTTGATTGCTCCTATCACGGGAGATGAAGCTCGATTTGTGGCCAAAAGGCTAACCCCGATAGCTCATCGCACCATGAGCTGTATTTCCATAGGCTAATCAGGCCGGTCAGCCAAATCAGCTTGTCGTTAACGATCCACTTGCGTGGCTCGGTGGTCACCACGGTGGTGATTTTTGTCTCAGAAGGTACGAGCTAATTCGCCCACCTTTCGAACCCATTACAGATTTTCCGCCCAACGAAAACAGCAAGCATAGGGATAAACTCCTCCACAAAGTGGCGAGTCTTCTAGACGCGCATTTGCTCCGTCCTGACCCCCAATGACAGGCTCTCCGGTCTGTATACGAGCGAGTCCCTCGCCTGGAGCAGCCCGCCAAGAAGTCGATGACTGGCGCCTGGATCATGTTGGCTTTCTCAAAACTTTCTTGTTCGACTTGGTGGGCCTGCCTGCCGGATACCGTCACCGTCTAGGATCCTGGTCTTTCAACATCGGTGGAGAGACGGCTAAGAACCTCGGTGGATGCTGAGGCTTGTACCGTACAGTGAGAATTGCTGATGTTTGAAGCGGGGTCTAGCAGTGAATTGGGCAATCTTGGATGAAGCTTCTTTCGTTTTATCGCTTTGAAAGTCTAAAGAACTCTGACACGTTCTTGGAGCACTAAAATGTCTTGCGACAAAGGTGACAGTGAGCGGAACTTTTCCGGCGGGGCGGCGGGTTCCTACATTCTAGGAATCCCAAATCCGTGTCCTTGGGATTGGTTCACGTATCATCCTTTGCTCTCATGCAAAGAGCAAGGCGCCACATCYGAGACAGAAACGACTTGACTGCTGTCTGTGCACCATGAGGGGGACCCGTTCATGGACAGAAAGGTCGAAGGGGTATCCGATTGTCAAGGCCTGGTCTGACAGGTCAGCAAGCGAACGAGCTTATCAAATATGGCAGAGCAGTATCGCGGGCYTTGCAAACGCCATATTTCAGAAGCCCCATCGCTTTCCCGTGCTTCCTGGGAGATGCCCGATCCATTCTGCCAGTGTCCGGGTCAGGTAGACCCTCGCCAACTTGCAATACCCGCAATGAGGAGCTGGTACATTGGACCAGGGTACGAAACGCATTGCATCCCTTCTGGGAGCTGTACAAAGTACACCTGCGACTTTTGGAATCAGAACATCCTGGTCTCCGAGGTGCATGGTTAACCAAGAACACGTCGACCTGGGCGTGTTCTCTCCAATCAGGGCGACAACAATTATCCTTCAGCCGAAGCTAGCGGTGGCCTGTACGTACGTATCATGTACCAGGGATGGTTGACGGCCAGACGAGGGCTTTTCATATGAAGGGCTCGGGTAGAAAGAGACGGTGGCTCCAACCCCATGGAATCATGATGGTGGTCGTCAAATTTGGGTCCGAGCCTCGATAGATTGCGGCAGCCTGTCTGCCCGTCATGAGACATGGCTTTGGGGACCGAGATAGGCCTGCTCTTATGCTTGACATTGCTTGGAGCACTTTGTAACTGCTACCAGGATGTGTAGACGGACCTCCTACCCGCTTCCCAGGTATTTTGCCAAGTGAGCGAGCGGCCGGGCCCGTAGAGGATCTGTTCTCCCACAACCCATGGAAACGATGTACCAGCAAACGTACACGATCGACAGCAACATCGTGGGGTGCAAAAACCTCGGGTCGGCCAATGTGAGCGACCTGGCCCGAGTCAGGATCCACAAAGCAAACTTCGCCCAATTTAAAGTGTGCCGTATGTTTGCCGCACGCAAAGAAGTGGTTGTACAGGCGCTTTCCAGGTGCTGTCTTGCGGAGTAATGCTCTAGGGTGAGGGTCCATGAAGAGGAATTTGTCCACCTTGAGGAGCCCACCAAAGCGCGATAGAGGCAGCGATCTTGGTGAGCCCTAAGGTTTCGAATCCATTTCGCTAGCAACCGTCTCATCCGACACCGTCTCTGCATAAGCTTGGCCATGTGTTTCGCATCTTCCTTCTTCCTTCTCCCTCCTCTCTCTTTGATCTTTCTTCCCTTCTCCCCGATCCCCTCCACCCCGTGATTTTTCACCATATTCGTCCTTTTCTCCAATCGCTGTCCAATGGATGAAGGGTACCTCTCCTCTGCCCAACTGAGAGCCCACTTATAGTCACTGACCGAGACATAGTGACTTCCAGACAGTTCCTGTCGACGAGACATACCGCGATGTCATATTGCACCACAACAGGGAATATCAACGATATGCCGTGGAACATGGCGTGTATTTCTCCCCAGTTGACGATGTGAGAGTTGTCCACCCGCCTGCCATTGCATCAACCTAACCATGACTGGCTCAGGACGAAATCGAGTACTTTCAGTATATCCATGGGCTGTTCAACTTGATGTTTGAGAACAGACTGATCTTCCCACCTATCCCACGACCCCGGAGGATCCTAGACTGTGGCTCTGGCTCTGCCTCGTGGGCCATTGACGCTGCAGAGCAATATCCGGAATGCGAGGTTCGTTGAGCCCAGACTGAAAAGTTGTGGTGACTGTTAAAGCCGGAGGCCTTCTTTTGGGCCAATAGGTCGCGTTATCCCATTGCTGACTTTGGAGACATAGGTGATCGGACTCGATATATATCCGTATCCAATGCCGGAGGACTTGCCCGCCAACCTGGAATTACAGATCGACGACTTGAACAGTCCGTGAGACAGCCCGAGAGCCTGAGATGTCCGACAACCATAAGACTGACACGCCAGCAGCTCAACATTCCCTTCGAACCACTTCGACCTGGTGCACAGTCGATTGATGTCCGGCGGCATCCATGCCAATCGATGGATCAATTACCTGACCGACGTATTCAGGATTTTGCGCCCTGGAGGCTGGTGTCAAATGGTCGAGATATACTTCAACGCCCAATCGGATAATGGGACATTGACACCGAGTGAGTCGACTCGTCCAACAACGCGCTTTTTGAACAGTTCTGACCCAAAGCTCAAGATCATGCTCTGCAGGTGTGGTCCCAGAGTTACATGCAGAGTGTCCAGCCATATAAGGACCCCAGAGCGCCTCTCCGATTGCAACAAATGTTGACTGAGGTTGGGTTTGTCGAGGTGGAAACAAGACTTGTGACATTGCCCCTGTGCGGGTGGTCGAATGGTGAGTCCGGTAGTTGCTCAGTGGTTGTATAACGCCCCGTCTAACGCACTTGTAGACCCGMGAGACCACAACATCGGAGAAGCAAGCCGGCCCATCGTCCACCGAATGCTATCTTCTCTTTGTGCCTATCCTTTCACGCAGGTTCTGGGGTAAGCATATATCCCAAGTGTCATGGAGATGGCAACGGCTCTTTGACTAACTGATCTCTCAAAGGATGTCACAAACCGACGTTCAGCTCCTGGTAGCGCAAGCTCGAAGTGAAGCTGATAATCCAGCTTTCAAGGTATGTAAACTGATCCCTCCTCCCCTAGCTGGGGTTCAAAGGGTCAATGGAAAGGTGCTGATTGTAGCTTGGCCGATTGCATCAGGCTTACTTTCCGGTGTAAGTGAACGCCCCAATACAATCGATGAATTTGATGATAGCCGAAAGTGAGAGACTGACTCTTTCTCTGCAGCTATGTCTGTATAGGTCGCAAACCAGGTGGTAGCAGGCAGCCGAGTTACACCGCTTATGTTCCGCCAAAGGACAGGAAGCATGGCGATGCGAGGAAGCGGGCTCGGCATTGAAGCTTGTCTCGAGATGGGTACCTTCAGTCTCCTGTCTTGCTCACTCCGAAGTCTGTCATCAACTCCTGATCAGAGGGTCCGACACCTGCATGCTATCTCTGCTTAGCCGGGTCTCGAAATGAAAGGATCACCTCCGGGGGTTTTGCATGGCGAGGAACAACAGCGACATGGCCATGTCCAACGCCGTCTGGAATTGACACCAAGTGGAAAAGTACAAACGCGACTCGGTGCCGAAAAGATGGGTGGGAAAAATACGGACCAGAGCTTGATGGGCGGTCTTCCTCGACAATCAAGAGATCATACCAGAGAACTCAGCAGCAAAGACGATCGAGTTCGTGGATTGGGAGACACTCGCTGTCGTAGGCAACCTGAAGAGTTGGAAGTTGAAGTGGACCGGAAGCGAATTGGAGTGAAGAGCCAAGAAAACCTCAGCGCGGAACTGAGGTGAGTTGACCGATGGAATGGTGAAGTGCTTGGCGCTGTTGCCTTGACAAAGGAACATCTAGCGGGCGAAAAGTCTGCCATCATTCCTTCCTCCGGTGACTTGTCCAGTTCAGAGGGCAGATAGCCAGAATCGGGTAAGGGAAGGAGGAGCCCTGTGGCAATTACCGAATTAAAGAGCTGAAAGGTTGAACTTATCATCGATTCCTTCCGTGTCCGATCCTGACAGTCCGAAGTCTGGAAATTACGCGCGTTAACAAATTCAGTGATCGGGACGAGGCGAGATTGAGCTACCTTGGTTTCGAACGACAGGAGCCGGCGAAGGAGGGCCAATTCAGCCGGTCTACGTTCCCATCAATGGCTTCCACTTTGTCCCATTGTTTCAACGAGACATTTCCCGTCCGTCAATAGTTCAACTGAGATCATTTGCCCGAACGAGTCACTACAAGCGAGCGGCTGGGATAAGCTCGTTGAGGTTGACGACCGAAAAATTACCAGCCGTGCCAGCCCCGCTGCAGTGCAGAGAGAATCATGGCAAGAATGTAAGGTACCCTCGGTTCTTTCCCCGTTATGAATGTTCTTGCAGCGAATGCTCCATAAACTAGTACTCTCATCCTGCACCTTCATTGGCGTCATCATCAAGGCATCTAACGTCGAAGTAGCGACATCCACATTGGGCTGGTTCCAGACAATACACCATCATGACTGGAAGCCATCTCGGCCTGGAACTTGCGATAACCTGGGATACCCATGGATATGGATGACAATCCTCGACTGCCTGAGCACGGGCAATAATCGATTCCGGGTCGTCAAACGAGTGTGTTATCGCCAAGCGCCAAGGTAAAGTGACGGGGCCATTGGAGCCACTGGCGGGACCGGCACTCCGGAAGAGCTCCGACCCTTGCAATACCCTGAATACCTAGCTTCTTGAAGTCTCCGGCGTGACTCCAGTCGGGATGTTGAAGGTTGCAATGTGGTGGAACTTTGATTCTCCCAAGTGTACCGCCATATCACTGCAGGTTTGCAATTTCCCATCAGTCCGAGAAGAGGTTCGGTCTGGGATCTGCTTGCGGGAGGTTTCTGCCGTGAGGAAGTGCCCGTGCATCATATCGGAAGCCCGAAGACGGGATGCAGCTGCTAAGAACACAACACCAACGGCAAGGGCAATCCAATCGACAGCCTCATTTCCGACAGCAATACACTGCAGTCTCTCACAAAAAAGATACCACCATGTTAACAGTCCAATACTGGTTTGTTTGTTAGTTCGAGACCTCGGGTCAACTTCCTTAGGCGTTTTTATGTCTAATTGATTCGTTTCTTTCAATAATCAAAGCGTGATCTTACCTTGAATATGCTATTTCCGAAGTTCAATATGTTATATTGAATCTTATTAATCCCTTTCCGATCCGTGCTTAGCCATTCAATTTATCCTTATGAAGTTTGGGACAATTCGGGATGGATACCGTCCAGTATACTAGGAGTACCAAATTAACAAACAAACCAGCATTGGACTTGGTCTCTATCACATTGACCCCCGTCGACTTCCTTCAGCGGACCCGCTCCACATAAAATGTGGGTCTCCTCTCCTCGAACTTTCTACCGCAGAATTGGGGGAGTGGGTCTGAGAGCTGAGACTACATTGGACTGTACATCGATCATAATCCCCCCTCCCTCGACATTTACGTCTTCAGGTAGAGACTCTACAAGAAGCCAACCCTAACCCGCGCGACCCCCACCTTGGCGGTAACATCGTCGTTGGCTCGATCACCAACTGAGCCGCAACAGTCTCAGCTAGTGAGCCATTATTTCAGCAGGTATCCCATTTTTTCATTACGCGGTAAATTTCAGTTATTACTGACGGTCAGCGGTCCGTGCACTTGGCCGTGCACCCTCCAGCACTTGACTTGGACAACACCTAAAGCACGTCCAAATCGGACGCCAAATTTCTATTCAAAGCCTTTTTCTTCGCATTTGAGGTACCTCGACCTATTATTTCTTATAGGGAGGCTTCATCTTTTTAAAACCGGAGGAGTTTCTAGGCTTCACCTTCTGAGTTAATGATGCCAAGGAACTGTGCCGTCAGAATGGGCGTCAGGTTCAGCATTTTTTCACTACCCTGACTGTAATTACTGTCACTGACCCTGACGCTTCCTGACGAATGGATCACTAGTCTCGGCGCTGTAGCTTCGGGCTAGTCCGGGGACGCCCCCCCMCCCATCTCCCCCCCCACCCCCCCCCAACCCCCCAACAGGGTCCAGTTTATTTCTGGGGCAACCAATCAACAGCACATCTACTCGAATTTGAGATCTCGGATTTTACTGGACGATTAGGTCTGTTTACAGGAAGCTATCAGCTCAACTTCCCGCTGTAACCTCGACACTTTCACCTCAGCGACCGACTGCCCTCCTCCTTGCATCCGCCGGACCCGTCCCCCTTTCACCCATCCTCGAACGAGTATCCCGTCACTCTTCAGTCGTACATACTCATCATGGCCGCCCGTGTCCCCGCCAGCTTCATCGGAAGCTTCCTCGCTCGCTCTACTCCCCGCCAGACCTGCCGCTTCACCCGCAGCGCCGTCACCACCACAAGATGGTCCCAGCAGCTCCCCAGCAAGTCCATCAGGGCATACTCCTCCGAGGCAGCCCCGGCGCCCGCTCCCCTCTATGCTAAGCTGAAGGGTGACCTCAAGACCGCCATGCGCGCTAAGGATGCCCCTCGCCTGGCCGTTTTGCGCGCCGTTCTTGCCGCTGTTCTCAACGCCAGCAAGACCTCTCAGCCTATCGAGACCGACGCCCAGCTCGTTGCCCTCCTCCGCAAGACTGCCCGCGCCTCCCAGGAAGCTGCCGACCAGTTCCGCGCGGCCGGCCGTGGTGACCTTGTCGAGAAGGAGGAGTCGCAGATCCGTGTCCTCGAGGAATACGTTGCCGGTAGCGGCGTCCAGTCTGTTGACGAGGCGGAGCTCAAGGATATGGTCCTGGCGGTTCAGTCGGAGCTGGCGGCCGAGGGTGTCGATGCTAAGATGGGCGAGGTTATGAAGAAGCTTCTGGGTCCTGGCGGACGTCTCGATGGCAAGGATGTCGAGAAGACCACTGTTGCCAGGATCGTCAAGGAGGTTATGGGCACCAAGGCCTGAATGGACTGCGGTGGACGATATTGAAGAATCATTCCCGGCTCAATGCGGCTTTACGGAAACTCGGTTCGACTCGACTCCCTCTTTATACATCGAGCTTGACAACCCACGATACCGATTCGACTCAGTGTATTAATATTACGACCTTGTACAACAACAAACCAAAACGAGCGGCGGATCGCTAGAGATAGAGCAAGAAGAACACACGATGGAGGCATGATGGATGATATCACAATTTAGCGTTGGGAAAAAAACAACACCTGCTGGCAACAGCGGATACCGGGCTCATATTGAGGGAAAAGCGTCTACTCTCTAAGATTCTAGACGGAAAAAGGCGCATTCGCTCACTGCTGTTCATGTCCATCTAGACGTTATGGAATAATACAATGTCCCACCAGGCGGCATTAGGAACGGAGCATTTTCACTACTTAAACGAACACTCGCACACCCCCAACCAAGTCACCCGTCTCATCCGAAGTTACAATATCGCGGCGATGCTGTTCCCAAAGGTTTGTCTTCTCATGATGTGGCGAGTTTTCAAACATTGCCCAACCTAGTTGACCATCTTGGCCGGCTTTTTCCTTCGAGACGTAGGTATTGCATCACAGACAGGAGCTCCGAGCGTCTTGGGCCGATTTTCACTTGGTAATATATGTTTCCATCCTGAACCTGACCGGTCAGGCTATTACGTTCCACAAGCCCCTGCCATCCCATTGCTCACGGCGTTTTTCATCCTATCCAATCTGTCATCAAACAACTTGCCAGCAATCCCGAATGCCAAGGAACCCTTGACTGCGCATTCCATAACGTAAACATTCAAAGAACTTTTGCCTTGGCCACCAACTAGATAACCAAGCGGTTCAAAATGCGGTGAGGCCTGGAATAAGAAATCTAATTGCAAAGGCTCCAATCGCGCAATGTTACCTCTCGGGTATGGTTGCCGAAAAACAAAATTCGCAAGTTGGGGAAACACAAGGCAAGCGGAAATAATACGCGGCGTTCTGTGGCACGGCTGGTTCATCTCAAAAAAAAAAGGTCTTGTCCAGATTCAGGAGTGTCGGTGCGAGTTAACGTCCGATGTTGGGGTAGTACTTGATTTGTTTCAGGGAGACACACCATAATCATACCAAAATGGGATCGCAAAGTTATCTCACACGAACATTACCCTCCATAAATACCCGCGCCAAGCGAGGAATCATGGCAAGCTAAAGAGTACTGTCTGCTTCGAAGTCAGGCATGTTGTCTTGGATCGGAGTTAAGTTGATGATGTTATCCGGCTATCTCATGGATGGTGGGGTTGGAGTCTTTCTTGGAGCTGAGTTGCGAGGGGTTGTGTAAGTGATATACGGTATTGAAAGAATCAACTACGCCGGTCTGCGCTTGAGTACCATGTGAACTTTGATATTCGCCGCGATCAGTCATGACTGATTTTGAAGAGGTTAGTTAGTACTGCATCTTTCTTTCTGCTTGGCCTCCTTCTCTTTGAGCCCCCTTGCCTCGAATTCGTCATCTCAAGCTAAAAGTACGGATGAGAGTCATCTGCTTCGAAACCCAAACCGAAGATGCACACATCTCCCCCAGATGAGACGGAAGTGTAAATACCGGTAAATGTTGCTCCCCACGAGTTGCCCACCACCAGGCACAGGTCGCGCTAAAACGCCCCGTGACTTGCAGTGCATACGGTTCTTACAGGGCACAAAGTGTCTAGTGGCACGTGCTGCCGTATCTACTCCAGTCTGTGAGGGTCACGCGCCTATCGCATCCAACGGGGGGCCGCGATAACAGTCCAGAATAAAGGAAGCTTCCGTCAGATACAGCTTCAACACTTTTCCAAAAGTTCGTCTGTTAATCTTTCGTTTGCCTTGGTTGCAAGTTTCATTCCAATCCAAATTGCGGATAGCTCAAGATACCCCGGCCTTCTTGTTTTGAACGGTTTTTGCCCATATTTGGGAGTGGCAAGGTTTCTCCTCGCCTTTCGACTCACACCTGCACTCCCTTTTACAAGCCTCCTCTCGTTTCCTTCCACTTTGCCAAATCTTTCTGGTCATCATTTCCATCACAAGCGCGGTGAAGTTGCCCTTCCATACATCCGAACGGCAGACGAACCCGCCTTCCAGCATTCAAAATAGCAGCCTGGACCTGGAGCACTGGCACAGACCCGACTTCACGAAGACCCTGTCTGCATCTCGCATCCGATCGCTATCAATACGACCCAGACACTGCGCGCGCGGACGGTTGACGATACGTACGGTATTTTGGTGCATTCAGAAAAGCTTCACTTTGCGCCTGCCACTCCTCACATAAAGGATTGATCCTGCCTTGCTTTTCATCCACCMAAAAGCCACAGGCAGGTACTTRWTTGCACGACATCGGTTCGGTACATGCGCGGCAACCGCAGAGGTGCAGAGATAGAGGTACCGGGTACTACAGCACGGGCAACCTCAGGTTAACTTCATCCGCCTGTTGTGCATCCTCTCCAAGCCCCACTGCTACCAACCACCACCATCAGACAACACAACATTCCGGATCGTCCCTCAGCCTCCCGCCGCCGCTGGAGGTACGCCGCTGCGATAAAGATTTTCTTGTGCTTGTGATGACGGTGGCCGTTGCATCATCTCTCAGCGGGAACGGTTAACCACAGGCTGCACGTCGCCGCCATCTTTTCGCCCCGTTCAGTGGAATCACTGGACCCTAAACACCGGATAGTGGACAGCGGACAACAACTTACATGAACAACTCAACGCAATATCAAATTCCACTTTCAGATAGACGTCTCGGTCTTGGCATCTGAAACCAACTCCAACGGAAGCTGCTCAGACGCCTGGACTGAACCGACGGTGAACCACTACTAAATCGCCAGTAAGTTTGACCCATTCACCCACCTGGATCCCCGGTGTTAACGCCGAGTGCGCTACCCTGCGGTGCGGTGCGGATACTTTGATAACCACGAACCTGTTGATTCCTCTCTTCCTCCCCGCCTCTTTTATTTTCCAACTTTCACTTTTCATCTCACAAATCAGGCCCCCTCGCTTCCTCTTGCAAACAAGGATCCTTCAATATTTGCCAGGCTGTTTTTTTTTCTTCCTTTTCCGCTGGCTTTACCTTTTGGGTTGCCTCACGCGATTGTCAACGTTCTCCAGTGCTGACAACAACAACCAGGCAAAATACACACATCGCTCACTACAGTATCGCGGCAGCTCGACAGCATGTCGTGGAACCCGGAAGCGCTCCTGAACCCCAAAGCTTCATCTGCTGCCTCCTCACAGTCTGGGGCATCCCCATCATTCCAGCAACCCTCATTTGCACATCAGATTCAGAGTGTGCCTTCAAGCCCGACCTTTCAGTTCACTAGTCCAAATGACCAACCACTGAATATCGACTTCTCCGGCCTGCCTTATGGCGCCACCCTGCATGGTCATGTGCGGAACGCGCCGACCTTTCCCATTTTCCAAAACGGCTTCGTTCCTCAGGTTGAACGACTCCACAATGTCCAAGACCGCATCTCTGTGCCTCAGCCGAAGCGCAGAAAGACGTACAACGAAAATGACCACTTGCGTACGAATACGTTTGGAGGGACCAGCAGCGGATTGCTTGCGGAAGAGTTCAGGCAGAATGGCACCTCAGGTGCTTCGACGCCAGTGGCGATGATGACGAGGCAAACGGAGACAGTCGACTTGACGGAGGGCGACTCAGAAACCACTCAACCTCGACAGCAGCTCGACCTGACGAAAGATGAAGAAGTTTGCTACGGTATGATCGAGGGAACTACTATCAGTTGCCATCGGGTTCCTGCTCCGAAGCCTGGTATGGTGTCTCTTCTTGGCGAGGGGTACTGGCCGCAGATTAAGATCCTACTCAGAAAGCGAGTGGATGACACCGACACGAATAGAATTCCTGCTTACGATTGCACTCGCGTCATCTTTGGGTATCTTGACGCTAAGACGTCTTATTGTCTGGGAAACCTCCTGACATCCGCTATGGGAATACGGACTGATTGTAGGATCCCCCCGAGACGTAAGAGCAACCCAAACGAGAAAACTGGCGAGGCGATCTCGGCAGCGGTCCCTTTCGAGCTCATGCTCTACGGTCCTCGCAAGCTTGCGATCCAGATCGGAAACCACTTGGCTAGACATCATCTCGCCCTTCTCAGCCCGCCACGCGTCGAGCCTGGCATCAAGGTCTTCAACCCCCATGCGAAGGAGAATAGGCCGGCCCCTCCGGCCCGAGCTAACAGCTTGGGTGGAACAAATTCCTATTCTCTGCACCATTCGGCAACCGTCCGTACCGTTGAGGAGATTCGCAGCGAAGTGATGAGTGTCTTTGACTCACTTCCGAAATCTGAGAGTTTGGAGCAGATGGAACCCGACCCGCGTATTACCACGGAGCTTCTGAAGCACCAAAAGCAAGCCCTTTACTTTATGACTGAACGTGAGAAAGACCAGATTCAGGATTATGGTGATAAACTCACACGGTCCACTTGGCAGCGCAGAAAGGATCCGCGCGGAGTAGATTTTTATTACAACGTCGTCACGATGCAAAGCCAGAGAGAACGTCCACCCCCAGCCTTGGGAGGTATTTTGGCGGATATGATGGGTAAGTTACGGAAGATATGAACTTTACCGTATCCTCAAACTAATTCTCTCATCAGGTCTCGGTAAGACATTGAGTATCTTGTCACTCATTACAAAGACCATGGATCAGGCTGCGGCTTGGGGTCTTGAAGCTCCTGTGCAACCGCCGAAGCCGCCCGAGAAAAAGCAGCCCAATGCAGCTCGGCACTTTGAGGTGCCCAAACCTCAAGCCATGGGCTTAACGCCGGTGCGACTGAATGGAAAGGCAACACTCTTGGTTTGCCCGCTGAGCACGGTTACGAACTGGGAGGAGCAGATCAAGCAACATATCAAACCCGATACCCTCTCTTACCACATCTATCATGGTCCCAACCGTGTGAAGGATGTGCAGAAACTGGCCCAGTACGACCTCGTCATCACGACCTACGGATCGATCTCAAGCGAACTCAACGCCCGCGCCAAAAACAAGGCAGGCATATACCCCTTGGAGGAGATAGCTTGGTTCCGCATCGTGCTAGATGAGGCACATATGATCCGAGAGCAAAACACGTTGGCGTTCAAGTCAATCTGCCGGCTTCAAGCAAGCCGCCGCTGGGCTGTCACTGGTACGCCGATCCAGAACAAGCTCGAGGATCTGGCCTCGCTTCTAGCGTTCCTGCGCGTCAAGCCCTTTGATGAGAAGATCAAATTCTTGCAATACATCATTGCTCCGTTCAAGAACGCCGATCCCGAAATCGTGCCGAAGCTTCGCGTTCTCGTCGACACAATAACGTTGCGTCGCTTGAAGGACAAGATCAACCTTCCGCCACGAACTGACGAGATCATTAGGCTTGACTTCACCCCCGAGGAGCAACGGGTGTATGACTGGTTTGCACAAACCGCAAAGGAGCGAGTGTCGGTCTTGACCGGTCAAGCCATCGGTCAGGAACGCATTATTGGAGGCAAGACTATGATTCACATCTTGCGTTCCATCTTGCAGCTTCGCCTTATCTGTGCCCATGGCAAGGATCTTCTCAACCAAGATGACCTTAAAGAGCTCCAGGGAATGACGGCAGACACGGCCATTGATCTCGATAGTGACGATGACCAAGACCAGCCTGCCCTATCTGAAAGCAAGGCCTACGAGATGCTCTACCTGATGCAGGAAGGAAACAGCGACAACTGTGCTAGGTGCAACACTAAGCTGGGATCCAACGAGGTGGTCGACCTCGAATCTGAGCGTCAGGAGGATGTCGTCGGATATATGGTCCCGGCTAACTGTTACCACGTCTACTGCACCAAGTGCGTTGACCACATCAAAAACGAAGCGTGCTCTACGTGCTCCGGCATAACCAGGCCCGGTTGCATAGAACTCCACCGCGCCCGTGCTATGGCCGAACACGAATCGAGAACCGCCAAGGTCGAGAACGGAGACGCAAACAAAGACCTTACCGCCTACTCAGGACCACACACCAAGACTCGCGCACTCGTTGCCGAGCTACTGGCCGACAAGCAGAAGAGCGAAGCGGCGCCCCACGAGCCGCCGTACAAATCCGTCGTCTTCTCCGGCTGGACCTCGCATCTCAACCTCATCGAACTCGCTCTCAACGACGCCGGCATCACCTTCACCCGCCTCGACGGCAAGATGACGCGCACAGCCCGCACCGCAGCCATGGACAAGTTCCGCGAGGACCCCTCGGTGCAGGTCATCCTCGTCAGCATCATGGCCGGCGGTCTCGGCCTGAACCTGACCACCGCCAGCAGCGTGTATGTCATGGAGCCGCAGTTCAACCCGGCGGCAGAGGCGCAGGCTGTCGACCGCGTGCACCGCCTCGGTCAGAAGCGGCCCGTGCGCACGGTCAGGTATATCATGGCGAACAGCTTTGAGGAGAAGATGCTCAGGCTGCAGGAGAAGAAGAAGAAGCTGGCGAGCTTGAGCATGGATGGTAGGGATAAGGGACAGGTGATGGATCGCACGGATGCGGCGAAGCAGAGGTTGATGGATCTGAGGAGTCTTTTCAAGTGATCTATCTGACTGTCGCCTTGATGCGGTTCCCGGAGAGATGGGTGGATGGGTGGTCGTTTCGTTATTATCATTTTTTCCACTTCAAAGACGGGATAGACGGATCGGATCGGATCGTGGGTTTTGCAAGAGGAGTTTTGCGTCCGGGCTGGGCAAATATTATGGCATGGCGTTACCTATAAGGCGCGATGGGAACATATTACAACAGGCTCGGCTAGATTACAACATGTAGACGGGTTATGGACGTCGACTTCTCTTCTCTGTTTTGCTTTGGTTGGTTTTCTTCTCTTACTCGCTTGAGGCAAGACGATAATCAGGGTGGTGGTCTTGCAAAGAGCTTATCTCGAGATGGAGCGGCAACGAAATTTGGCCAGGGGATGTGCTACAGTACGGTAAACTCGCATCATCCGGAATCCAGGATAGTCCGGCAACGGAGAGTTGGAAATCTGCCATTTGCGTTTGGCTGTGTGTTTGCGGTTGTTGATGCAACTGGCAAACCTTCAACTCTGCGTTACCGGACTGTCCTGGATTCCGAATCTTGCGAGTTTATATACGGTACTCTTGCGCATTCTTGATGGGTTGCTTTCCACATTTACTTATCGGTATCACTCTTCTCTACTCTACATATATGGGTATACTGGGCTTTGTTATTCTTACACTTATGGCATGGTTATACCCCTTAATGCTGGTTGGAACTCTCGCATACACATAGCCAAGATATGGATTCATATTTGCGGAGGAAGGTAGTATTTTCTGGGCGGTCGTCGGTCGTCGGTCGTCGGTCGGTCATCCTGCTAGTTACTACACATCTAGTCACAGCTGGAGTCCTCTGCCTTACGTTCGCCGGGGATGTCATAGGAATCTGCCAGATGGCACTATCTCATCCATACATGGTCTAGGAAATACCCATTCGGTTACCTGAAAAACCGGCATCAAGAAAGACGCAGACAGAAGATAGGAAATTGCAAGCACAGAATCACGGTACGCGCAAAGCTAACCTCATAAGCTATGCTTCTCCACTGTTTCTCCAACAATAAGCGGGTTTAGCTCAGTTGGGAGAGCGTCAGACTGAAGTCCACTTCACTCATAAATCTGAAGGTCGTGTGTTCGATCCACACAAACCGCATCTTCTTTTGCTTTTTGCCCCTTTCGGATGGTGGTTCACTGAAGTGATGTCGACGTCGGGTTCGTTTTTCTCATTTTTTTTCTGGCCTTTTTGTGTTTGTGGATAATTGAGCCTGCGAGACGGAATTATGCGTGTGAAATTCATTAAATGCCTGTCCCTTTTTTGCAAAGAAGTAAATTGTTGAGATCGTCCGTTCAGCTTGAGAACCGCTGTCAGAAAACTTTGTACTGGTCAATATCCATTTCTCCATGCTCAGTCATCGAATTCTGTGGTCCGTTTGTAACCCAACTTGCAAGATGAAATGCCATTAAATATGTCTAACGTTCGCTTTTACAACTCATGCCAATCCGATGCTACCCATTACCCTCGATATCTTCCTTTCCCCAGAGCCGGCCGGATCAGCTCAACTAGACCATAATCCTCCTCAACCCCTCCGTCCCTCCCAACACTTTCCTTCCCGTAACCGCACATCTCCCCTCTCCGCTCTCCCACTTGCTCTCTCGCTCCTTAGTCATGAACTTCTCCTGCTTGGCATGCGTCCCGCTCATCCACTTGTGTATGCACGAAAAGCAATACACTACACCCGTCTGGCACGCCGCCGGCATCTGGATCTCATCTTCGCAAATGGGGCAGAGGTCGGAACTCTTGGGCGGTGGCACCGTGAAAATTGGCAGCAGCGTCGAAGCCGCTATGGGCGCCGTCTCCGGCGTCGGCTCCTTGCTAGCCTCTGCACCTTCCTCCGCCTCATCATCCGCCTTCTCCTCCACCCCATCCTCCGATGTCCGCGTGATCTTTGGCTTGGGCTTATTCCTCGCCTGCGCCTCCACCAGCCCCGTCACCGTCGGCGGCGGCAGATCCAGACTCTCCGCCGCCTTACGACTCAGCTGCTTCGCAAAGTCCGACGCGTACCACCACTCGAGGAACTTGAGCGCAAAAATACTCGTCGGCAGCACCAGCGACAGACCACCCATCAACCTCCGTCCCATATTCCTCGGGCTTAGCATCGACCCTGACCTGGGCGCCCCACCGGCCTTAGAAACAGCCTTCTCCAAAGCCTCAATAGCCTGATAATCAGCTCCATTCATCCTCCTTACCCTCGTCCCAATCAACCACAGGAACGGGTTATGGTACTTGGTGTTATCAAACAGATAGCCCAGGTTAAACGCCAACATGGCAAAGTAATACGCCGCGTTCAAACTCGGATAAACATTCCTCAAAAACCACCGATAGTAATAAAGAAACCGCTCCTTCATCTTGGCTCCCTTCGCCGGCGGCCGCGTGTACTGGCCCCCCAACATGGCGCGCGGAGCGTCGACTTCGTACGCCTCATCCAACTTCCTCTTCAGATAGGGAATCCCGACCATGACGGCCAGATTCTTCCAGATATCCGCATCTGACAACTTGAGCGCGTCGCGGACTACATTTGGGGCGGAAGAAGCAGCGCGGGGGATTTCTGCGGCAAGAGCCTTTTCGCGTTTCAAGCCGTAGAAGTGCTCGGTGAAAGAACCGCCGCGGGTTTTGAGGTAGTGCCGCTCAACCAACAAACCGGCGAGGGCGTACAGCTCGTCGAAGGAGTTGAGGATGCGCAGGAGGTAGCGAGGGTAGCGGTGCGTGAGCACGGTTAGGAGGTAGCGCAGGGTGGGCGGGAGGAGAGAGGCGAGCTGTTGTTCGGAGAGAAGCTCGAAGAGGGAGGGCTTGCCGTCGTCGAAGGTGCCGCGGAGGGCGGTGACGAATTCCATTGTGACTGACGGTTGTGATGGCTGTGGTTTGGTTGGCTATGGGGGCGGGATGGGATAGGATGGGATGGGATGGGCTCCCGCCGGTTGAATTGGGGGGGGGGGATTGGGTTCGAGGTTTCGGGTTCCGGTGTCGCGCGCAATTACGGGAGTCGGGTAACGTCTTATTGGTATGTTGTCGTCGTCGCGGCGATGGCACCGGAGGTTTCTATCGATGAATTGTCGGTTGTCGTTGTCAAGTTCACGATGTTCGGGATGAATTGAAGAAACGGGGCCGCGGTTCGGGAACGGGGCGATGGACCTGGACCTCCTGGAAGTCGAACAAGGGGGGGAGGAGTGGATGTCGCAACGCATCAAAAGTGGCACTTCCTAGCACTGTGAGTGGACATTTCAATTCAGCTGAAGTCAGCGCATGCTTGCCCGCTTGCCGCCATCTTATCGTGGACACCTTGATAGCCGAGGCTGTCATGTACCCCAAAAATTGTAATGGATACCTGAATGGGCCGGTTCGACCGGTTACCCCATACCATCATATCCCCTGTGACAGTCACGGCAGGCATACCCCCTCTTTTGTTTCGACTTTCTTTCTTGGTTGTCACATTGTCAGTGTTTTGTTTCCCGCTCTCACAATCCCACTGTACCGGTACATACTTCCCTGTTTGGTGTTCAAGTTGCCGGTACCTTGTACTAACACCGACAACGGAAATCTACAACCGCCCGCGCAGTAACACTCAGCTGCAAGCCACAATTTTAATATACATTTATTCCTTCCCTTCCCGTCCAAAAAATGACAATCCGTACCTATCATCGCCCAGTAAAGACATCTGAAGTCGTTGTTGTTTCGTTATCGCCAGACCAACAAAAGATGGCCGGAGGACAAGGAGGACAGGGAAAGGGGTCATCACCGCCAAAGAGCGGTGGTCAACAGCATCAACATCAACAACCACCACAAAGTCAACAACAGCAAAGTCAACGACAGCAGCCTTCAAGAAGTGCACCAAGCAGCACCGTCGACCCAAGTTTGCTGAAATATACCGGCGAGCAACGAATACTCGAACTCAACCGACGAGAACTCGAGAAAGCTTCTAGCGGTGATAGCGGCGATCATGTGCGTCACCTACCAACTTGACAACCTTCACCACTTTCACTTCTTCACCACCACTTCACTTTGTCCACATCCACCACTTCATATAACCACCGCTTCACATCACTATCACTACATCCAAACTCCAAATAATACTCTAACCTTCAAACATATAGGACTGGACAACCTCCCTAATCCCACACCTCAAACTCCTCTCCTCCGACCCCTCCCTCCCACACCCCAAGACCTATTTCCGCTACACCGTCCAACCGCAACACTGCAACCGCCTAGGCAACCTACACGGCGGGTGCATCGCGACACTTTTTGACTACTGCACCACCATGCCCCTTGCCCTAGTCTCCAAGCCCGGGTTCTGGTATTATCTGGGAGTGAGCAGGACTTTGAACACGACGTATTTGCGGCCCATTCCCGTGGGCACGGAGATCTTCATCGAGTGCGAGGTTGTGGCTATCGGGAAAAGAATGGCGAGCTTGACCGGGAAGATGAGGAGGGCTACTGATGGGGCGTTGTTGGCTACTTGTGAGCATGGGAAGGTTAATACTGATCCGGAGGCTAGCAGCAAGTTGTGAGAGTTTGTTGTGGTTGTTGGATGAGATCCGAGATCTTCTGAGAAGAGATGACTGTGTTGTTGTTGTAGTATTTGCAGGCAGATATGGTAGTAGTTACAGACACAATGTGATGAAATGCAAGGCAAGGTATGTGTGTCAATATGCTCCTGTTCCCACGAAGCTTACTTGGTGCCATACTGTATGTTGACTCGTTAGCCATCTCGAATAGTTTCACGGTCTCAAACAAAGCTCGAATAAGAAGACATACAAAGAGGCAGCAAGTCCTGCTATGGTCCCTGCTGTCCCTGCTGACCGCCGCGCGGGCGCGCAGCCTCCAGATCCGAGATCTTCCAAAACGCCGTAGGTCCGCAAGGCCCATGAGGGTTGTAATCCCTGCAAACAACGGGTCAGCATCCAGAGAAGCCGAGAAAAGGGGGAGTGATCAGTGATATCATACTTGTCAAACCAGTTACCAATCACCCCGCGAGCGGACTTGATACCTCCGATCTGGATTCCCTCGCTCCGCCATCTCTCCTCGCCGTCGTACAGAGAAGATGTCGTCCACCGGACCTCGCCCTCGGGCGTCATTTGAACGACCCCTGCGACTGCCGCTGTCAGCAGCCAATATTTCAGGGGATTGTCTTGGTTGTGAACTCACCTCTCAGCCCCCAAGTGAGGCGCGCTTCTCCGGGAGACCCGTCGAATGACCGAGCATAACCCTTCCAGTGTACGATAGGCCAGATCTTCCCCTTGATCTCAGGATGTCCTGTTCCTGGCTCGGGGTAGATGATTCTGGTGACGTTGATCTTCATCATGAGCAACTTGGTTGCCTCGCCCACGTCCAAGGGCGGTCTCGGAATGCTCTCGGGGCATGGCATGTTGTCGTCGGGGAAGTTGAACGAGAAGAAGTCGGTGTAGTCTTTGCAGGATGCGTTAGCAAGTTCCATCACCATACTCTCGATCAAAAGAGTGAAGGCAAAACTTACCCAAGAAACAAACCACCCTCAACCAAACCCCCGAAACCCCATACGGATCCGCCATCTCCAACTGCACATCCCTATCATCCTCCTCCTCTTCCAAATCCCCATCATCACTATCCCCGTCCTCCTCTTCCATGTCGTCCACAGCCCCATCATTTGCAATATCCGAAGCCCAATCCTCATGCGTATTCCCCCACAGAAACCAGCCCCCATAACCACTCCCCACCCCCATCGGACCCTGTCCCTGTCCGTTCCCGTCTCCCGAGTTGTTCCCCGTCCTCGGCAACTCACACAAACTCCCCTGCCAACACCCCGCAAACGGCGTGTTCCAAACATTCCCCACCATCGGGATCCTGTCCAGCTCCTTCAGCTTGATATTTGTCCTCAACACCAACAAGATCGCCTCCATCTTCTCCCAATCCACCTTCCCGCTGCCGTCGGCGCGGAACGGTCCCCACTTTGTGCGGTTGGTGTACTCGCGGAGGTCGTACACCTTCGACACCGCGTACGGGTAAAGACGAGGAACAAGCGAGGTTCTCCCAAAGAAGGCCGACTTTAGCTGGCCGTCGCGGGTAGGCAGCGGCGGGCTCGGCGGGGTGGCGTGTACGTTGGTACCCGGCGTAGGAGGAGGGTAGGGGTTCAGGTTGAGCGAGGAGGAGAGCGCGGGATTGTTGGGCAGCGTCAAGGTGGCAGGAGCCTGGACGCCGACGCCGAAGAGGCAGTGCAGCTTGGCTGATTGTTGTTGGTACTCGATGTAGACGGGGATGCTGATGTAGCGCGAGCGCTCAAGGTCGATGATGGTGCGCATGGGGATGGGGAGATAGTCGAAGCAGTGGGCGCGCTCGTAGAGCTGGGAGCCCTGGAGGAAAGCGTTGCGGACGGATTCTTTGGAGAAGAGGTTCGAGAGTATGGCGGCGTTTCGCGAGGGGGGGTAGGAGGAGAAGACTGGCTGTTGGGTGCTGTGCTCGCTGCCGCCGCTGCGGGTTGACAGGGAAGAGGATGGAGGAATGGCTTTGAGAAGTTTGGTGACAGCGTGGTGGACGAAGGTCATTTTGGGCATGTGTATGTTGGGACATGAGATTTCGAAGTTCTGTTTGGGATGAGTGAGCTGTTAGCAAGCTGGCAACGCAAATCATCATGGAAATGAAGCATGTCTTGATGATTGAACCCTTCACAGCATGCTATCGTCGTTGTAAGAGCTTACATCATACTCCCGTCCACACAGTCTGCGCAACTTCGCCAGATCATTGAGGCTCTGCTCCCAGTCCACATCCTCTGGTGGTTCGTCCTGTGTAGTGTCAGTCAGCATTAGGTCTGAGGAGAGTATGAAGAAGTCGGCCAATTGGTAGCACATACCAAGTACCGATAATAGATGTCGCGATGTAGAACTGCATTTCCTTTGACATGTTCTGCTAACCGTCGACAGATGCTTCGAATACTGGGTAAATCGTCGGGCGCTACATAGCCAAAGATGTTGTTGATGATCTCCGAGGGAAGCTGAGTGAGGAGCACCATGTTGACTTGCGATTACTTGTTTCGCTTCAAGTGGCTGATCTTAGTTGACGTCGGAAGGGGGTAGTATCTTCAAGTACTAGTTGTGAGAGGTCAAGAAAGGAACGAGTATAGGAGCCAAGTAGGTAGGCCTGTGAGAATTTCTAAAGGTAGTGAGGTCGGCGAGAAACGGAAGACGGAAAGAATGAAGGAGTAATGCAATGCGAGATTAGATAAGTAACCGTAAGGTATAATAAGTGTAAAGATGCTTGCAGGAGAAGATACGTTGGTGATGCTGGAACCAACAGTGATGAGATGTTAGGCGGGGAGGAGAGCTCGTCTGGCAATCCCTCGACCGAGCAAGGTGATCGAATGATTTGAAAAGAAGGATGATGTTCTGATATTAAACCTTTTATGAGAATCCGAGCTTCGATCACTGTGAGGTGATAATTACCAAGGCAAGTACCTTAGGTAGGCACTTCCTCAGGTGAGCTTCACTTGCTTGGATGATTGGCAGAATCCACGGGTTGCCTTGGAGAAAGTA
Organism: Neurospora terricola FGSC 1889; assembly: GCA_009805285.1. Lineage (NCBI taxonomy): Eukaryota > Fungi > Ascomycota > Sordariomycetes > Sordariales > Sordariaceae > Neurospora > Neurospora terricola. The sequence goes on along the minus strand of RANZ01000017.1, from coordinate 32,019 downwards.
GGAACAGACGATCGATCGTAAATGCACGCGAGGCATACAGGTAGGTGCGTTCTGCAGACGGGACCGCAATGCAATCGCGGTCCGAGCTATGTTAGTGTCGGGAGTTGTAGTGACCGAAGGTGACAACCAAGAGACGATAGAATGAAGCAAGCGGAAAACGCATCAGGTCAAAAGTCCAAAAGGTGTCTTGTCGCGGTTGCGGAAAGATAGACCGAGGAGGGGTTTCCCCAACTAACTTCCCGGATAGGTTATCAATGTGCCCCTCGGGAATCGAATCAGAGGGGATGGAATGATCAAATCATTGTACCACGCAAACGCTTTCGTCATGAGAACAGTGCCGCAAATCGGAGATAATACTTGGGAGGGGCTGTAAAAGCCGAGGGACAAGTGCAGTGAGGAGGTGCTTTGTTATATAATCAGATCAGAAACGCAGCGCTAGCCACCCATTTGTGATAATGAGAAAAATAAGATCGCGAAATGAAAACCACAAAACATATAGCTGGGGTATAGATGAAGTGAAGTATGCGTGGTGAAAAGAACAACAACTCAGGAGGAGGCCCATCCACCACAAACGCAACGAACGTCCCCTCGTATACAGCTCAGTCCCCTTTCATGTACCGCCATGTCATCATCTCAGCTCGTGCCTTCATCAACATGAGCATCAACATCGTTTCCCCTATACATCATCATCGCCTCCCACCGCCAAAATCGCTCCTTTGCCGACACAATCGGAAAACATCCGCCAGTGTCACTCGCAGTTTCAGTAAACTTTTTGCGCACTGATTCCGCCAATGCAATGCCAACCGCACAAAATTCGACACATAAGAGCCCCGAAGACTGCTATTAAGCCACATTTGCACCAGCATTCAAATTAATGCAATTATTCAACAGTGTCGCGCCCTCATGAAGCAACTCCCACCTCGTCACCCGGAACGTATCCTTCAACACGACCAATAGCGCCGTGTTCTGGTTGATGCCCCTCATCGACTTGAGATCCTCCGGCGACTGAATGCTGCCATACTTGATCAGGTACTCGCGCATCTGGCGGACGGCATCCTGGTGAGTAGCCGGCATGGGCAGCCCAGGACAGGCACCCTCCAGAGCATAGCCGTAGCACCATACCACAAGAGTGGCAAAGTACAGGACCCAGGGCCGGTTGAGAAGGACGTCGTCGCGGGCGGAGTATTCTTCGTCCATATGGCTGGTGTAGCCATTTGATTGGGGAGAGCCGGAGCCGGTGGGGAGTAAGACGGATTGGAGGAATTGCAAGGCGTAGAAGGTCGCGTCGCGGGCTTTGGCCGAGGGAGCCCACTGGTCTTTCATGCGGCGTGTAGCGCTGCTGAGATCTTGCGCGCCAATTGCTCTGCCCAGAAGGCGCTTGGCTCGGGCAAAGATCTGGCAATCGACAATGTCGATGTGCATGGCCATGTGAGCCAAGTGGTGCAGTACCACACGGCTCTCAAAAACCACATCGGTCTCATTACCCCTGACTCCAAAGAAATAAGGGTCAGCTATGTCGCCTCGCCTTTCCTCTAGAGCCCTGTCAAATTCCTTCTTCCAGGAATCAAACGCCCGGGTGAGCGTGGTCCGCCACTTGTCGCGACCTCCAAGAGCCGTGGTAGCCCCAAGGGAATTAACCTGGAGGTCTCTCTGGTTCATGTGCCAGCTGACGCTAAGCAGACCCGCCATGAGAATGGTGCGGCCGAATGAATTGGTTTGAACTGTCTGCCCGTTCAACGTCCGCTTGAGCCCGTCGAGGAATCCTATCGGCTTGCCTTGTGACATAAGCTCCGCCTCGATCTTTCCTACTTCTGCGCTACTCTTCGCCTTCCAGAGCTTGTCGTCGCACGGTAGTGGTAGACGCATCTCATGGGCCACCATGACGGTCGAGTGGCCAAACATGGTGGCGTGGATGGAGTCAATGACAAAGGCCGCAAACGCTGCACGCCGAGTCGCTTCATTGGTGATCCAATGGTTCCACCACTCGTCTGGCGTATGAGCCATGCCGGATGTTGACGAATGCCTTGAACCATTTGTCTTGTCGTCTCTCGGATTCGGGGGAGAATCTAAAGCTGACTTGCCGATTAAGGCCCGACCACGACGCATCAACGTGATAGTGGTTGCGTGATGAATATGGGCTCTCTCGTGCAGTTCTCTCGTCGAGTACATCTTCTCATACAGCTCGAGAAGCAGAAGTGTCTGGAACACCCAAAGCTTGGCTGGCGGCCGGCAGTTGGGGTCCTGGAACATCTCCCATCTTAAATGCCAGGCTAAGAAGTTGGATAGTTCGGCACCCGCCTTGGTGACTTTCTGACCGTATGCCTTGTCCAGACAAGCGGCACCGATGGTCATCATGGCGATTAGGAGCAAATTTGGCGTTTTGTCGGGAGAAAAGGTAGGTTTGTGAAGGATGGGAATCTGGTCGCTGAAATGGAGCCAGTATGACACGATATAGGCTTGCATCATCTTCCGACTCAACATGTGGTTCTCATCGTTGCGGTCGCCCTCGAGTATGTTGTCGCGCTGCCTCTCAATCGGAGCATGGCCGTTTTCGTGGAACCTTTCCTTGATAAGTTCGAAAATTTCGGCGCTCTTCAGATCGGAAATTACTGATTCAGGGAGATTTTGGTCCAAAAGGTTCTCAACGGACATGATCTGTTGAGGGGCCATTTGGGGGAAGTAGCCCATCTGACTGGGGTCATTGTAGAACGGATACTGGTTGGTAGAGAACTCTCCATAACTACGGTCAAGTTAGCAAAGGGCACGAATACTGGTTGTAGATGATACTTACTTTAGCCCCTGAACAGGAACTACGGTGGGTGATCCTTCACCATGTGTGTTGAACAGGTAGGCCATAAAATCTTCGGGCATTCCGACATATGGTGACTTGTTGAGGATGCTGTCAGTGCCGAAGACTGGCATTGTCTGCTGCATACTCATCTGATCCAGCCGCACAATCTCCCCAGTATCTTGCGGGTGGTGATCGAAAGACTCTGCAGTTGTTAAGGGCGCATAAGCTTGCTGTTGGGCTTCCCTATTTACAACGGCCGCGGGAGACGACGTCGCAAAATCCGATGGAGGTAGACTAAAAGGAGGAAAGTTCTGCGGTGTGACATATGGAACCGCAGGCTGAGGGGTGTTCACGGGATGACTATGGTACCCCGGCTGTGTAGAAACAGGAGACAGCACCCCATAAGGACCGACATTCGTCTGCACCGATGGCCGCTGAGGCCCAGGTGGCGAGTGTTGAAGGGGTCTTTGTCCTGTCATGTGCTGATAGTGAGCATCATGCTGCATGTAGTCGACGCCATTCGAGTAGCCGTTTGTAGGTGCGCTGGCGGCCATAGGCGTATATGGGCTTCCCATGGCATCTTTGGGCGAGTTGAACTGCATGGTAAGGGGCCTGCCTTTGGGGTGTCCATTACCCGGACGATTCATTTCTGGGGATGCGGAACCCTGGGCCATAAAAGGCGGACGGCTGTCTGTCGTCGGGGAGGCTAGGGACATCAAGGAATCTTTTCTGCTCAATGCTGATCCTTTGGCCGTGTGGCGCTCCTTATGACGGTTGCAAAGGTCAAGCCTCACAAATGTTCGTTGACAATCACCAATTCCGCACTTATATACCTGTTTCGGGTTGTGGTTCAGCTGATGCCGGTAACTATCAGAGAAAGAGTTAGCGTTTACGTTTTGCGTTTGAACAAGGGTTCACGTACAGATGCTCTGCCCTGGAGTAACTTTTCCCGCAACCTTTCTCAGGGCACTCAAACTTCTTGTCCAGACCTTTGCGGCTTCTGCGTCGTTTCCTTGCGGGCCCTTCCTCATTGGATGAGTGGGCATCATTCCCATTTCCATCACCGTCTTCCATATCCTCTAGATCAAGCCCTTCGACATCTTTATCATCAGATCGACTACGACGACGGCCTCGCTCGTGCTCATCTTCCTGTTTGATATTGTGAGGAGGCGTGGGCTCCTGAAACTGAGGCATGGCTCCGTCGGGGCGACAGTCTGAAATGGAAGGTTTAATATCGGTAGACTGTGATGGGAGCACCGAAGTCATGATGGACCGGTTTGCGAACGGGGACTCCGGCCTCGGTAGGGTCACGTCGCACTTGGTGTCGGTCAAGGTGACATGCGCCGGGATAGGAGGGGCTAGAGGATCGAGGGGTGGCGCAACGGCGGTCGAACTGCCTGGGCCACGAACAAGAACAAATCAGGGTCGCCTGTCTTGAAGGGCGGTAGTACAAGATCCAGATGAACAGCAAGCTTGCCCGGTGATGGTGTTTGTTCCGGCAAAGAACCGAATTGTGTAACAGAAGTCAGGAATAGAACGTGAGGAGACAGGTCGAAGGCCCGATACTGGCCACTGCGCGCCAACGGGCACTTGGTGGTGTAGGGATAAGAGCTCTTCCTCGCCGAGACAAGCTGGTTTGAGCTCAGGATATCATGACTGATATGCTTGGTTTCGGGTCAGAGGTCGGTGGTGGAGGACGAAGGAATCGTCGGCGCCGGACTGGCCAAGCCCCGCACTAGGACAAGCTTTGGGGAAGTAGGAGCGGGGGATCGTGAAGCTCGTAGCGCGGCGGATAGCTTGGAGAAGGCGATTGTTGTTTCCCGTCTTTGTTCCTGTCGAGACTAAAATGGAGGAGAAATGCTCCGAGACCTAGACGACCTACTGAGTGGGTATAATCAGTAACAAGCTCGATGGGAGCGGACCCATGAACCAGCTTGGGCGCATTGGGAAAAGGCGCCTGAACGCCGGAAGGAACCAGAAGCCCGAATGAGAGTCGAGAAAGCGACCGGGGGTGGACGAAACGGGAGGGGTAGTCATCAGCCAGAGAATTATTTCTAGAGGCCGGATCACTTCAGGAGGCGTGGTTCAAGCGAACGGGAGACGGCTTCTTGGGAACACTGGTTCGTCCATCCAACAAGAACGGGCCCAGCCTTTTGCCAGTGCCCAGTGCCCTTTGCCCTTTGCCTCGTTGGTGCTGCCTGTGGCATGGGTCTATCTCCCGTCTGTAAGACCTAAAGCTGCACGCAAGCAGCCCAGCCAGGAGCTCACCTCACTGAGGCAAGCCAGTCGGTGCACCAAGCGCTTGGGTGGGGCTCAAGGTAACAGCAGACGAACAGGGTCAGAGAAGGGAAGGGGAATGGGATGAGCAGGGGTTTGGAGGGAGGTAGGGTCGGGTGCGTGTAGTTGAGGGTACACCAAGTCCATGTACTTTTGGGGCATAGGGGATAGCTTCAGAAATGGGACAGGGGTAGGTATAAGTGCAAAGGTGAAGACGAGACGATGAATGGAAAAAGGTGTCAAGAGTATCCATAGATAGGTTGTGTCTTGCAGAGAGCGGAAAGGATGGAAGACAGGAGAGACATTGGCCGGGGGGGAAACGGGCGGAGGTGATCCAGACAAGCACATTGTTGGAAAGCCACCTTGTACGACACCAGAACGGCAGTGAGAAGTGACAGAAGTTAGAAACTTGGTCAAAGCACTTGTAAGTGCTAATACCAGCATGAAGGATCACGCAGTTCCTCCGATAGTCGCGGCCACTGAGAAATTGTCTGATGCCCTTGAGTGCTCTCTGATCCGAAGTCAACTCTTCAAAGCTGTAACACAATGACGTGCCCAGGAGAGAAAGGCAGAGTTCGGGATGTCAGGTGGCTTGTGTCTCGTGAAGAATGCGCTGGCAACGGGTGAGTGGTGACAGGCGGACAAGCCAGATGGGAGGAGAGACTTTTATATAAGAGTGCCCGGGGTAACCCATGATATCCACGGGACCAATATGAGGGCTTCTCAAACACTTGTTGACGAGACTGCAGTCTGCCGACGCCGGAGGGATCCAAAATGCTGGGATAGGTAGGGCAAGGGAACATGGTCGTCTTTATTATCAAGAAATTGCTGGGTGACGGAGATATAACATACTTTATGAGAATGTCTATCGTCGTTTGAGTTCGAATGAGTTGATCAACACACACACGGCTGACACTGATGTTTGACGGAAGAGAGGTTCCGGAAGGAGTCCGGTGACAGACAGTCAGGCGGAATCGGAAGCGGACTCGGAAGTCGGAAGTCGGGACGGCAATCGGGAGAGACGGAAGGTAACAGGACCCAAGGTTGACAAGCTTCTACCTTCCGGACGGTTAAAGTCTCCAAATAAGCCGGGTGGGCAAACACCAGGGTAGGTAGGTCAGGCAGTTTGACGTTTTGTCGGTTGGAATGATGTCTTTGGTGGTCTTGTCGTAAAAGGTACCGTAGCCCGTGACCGTGATTGAGGGCGTAGACTGTAGCACGACGCTTGGCGATGCTGTGCAAAGCAGTCTGGGTGTAGGAAGCCGAGGGCTGAACAGACTGCTGACGGACTGACTGACTAGTCGTAAGTATCGTGTGTAATCCGTATGAATATTGCCGCTGTCAACCAGGAAGTGTCCTGTCCAACATAGACCTGGGGCTGGGCTGAGCTTGTCTTTGTCTGCCGGCGCGGGTTGAACGTGGGCTGTCGACCCAAGAGACTGTCTTGGGGAAAGTGCGCGGGAGGGAGGAGAGCAGTTGGAGCGGCGTGTGGGGGTCTCTCTGGGAACTTATGGAGATTCAACTGAACACCATCCCAGGTCAGCGCCAGTGAGAGCGCCTGCCTCCCTAGAGCCTGGCTCGCCTGGACGGGGTAGCACGCGGGGCCACGACGCTAAGAGGGCCGTTCTTGGTCCGACCCTAGCGTGCGATTGGGGTCGAACCTTCCGGGGTCGGTTCGGGTTACCCGTATCGTATCGTATTACAGGATTACAGTATCCGCTGACCTTGTCTCTCATAGTCAACGTCACGCCACTGTAGTATCTGGGCTAGAATTTCGATAGCCGGTCTTCATGTTCTTGGAGGTGACATTATGCATTGAATGAAAGATGATCCATCTTGCAGGTTCCCATTTGATGTGAGAATGACGAGGTGCCATTTGTGCCTGAAGCTGTCGTGTGTTTTGGTTTTGGGGTGAACCGGGTTCGCCAATCGCCCCGTTTCGGCGGAATTGAGGTGCCCTGGCCCTCGACTGGCCTGAGCGATCCACTCCCCACGCGAAGGGACCTGCAAGCTTAAAGCCATATCGTGACGATCCCTATGGGTCTCAGGGGCATATGCTCCTTCCTGTTAGAGAGACAGACGATGGAAGCGTAGCATCTTTGCCGTACGAGATCTGGAAAAGATTTGACGTCGATGATATCCACTGATGCTGACGACAGGAGACCGGTCCGAGATGGCTTACCTATAATAAGACCGAAGATGCCTGGCTGTGTGCCTATCCTGATGGATTGAGAAGCATTTCCTTATGGATACCGTGTGTTGGTGACTTGCTAAGGTTTTGGGGTCTTCGACTCGACTTCGTTTGATCAGTAATTTACTCAAGCATCCACGACATCCCTTTGCAGTCGCGACCCTCCATTGACGCAGAAGGACGCAGCAAGACACAGACGACACAGGTCATGCTCAAAGGTGCGCACCTAGCCGTCTGGGGAGCATAGTAAACGATGGAAACAATGTGATAGCGCCCTGCTTACCAACACCACAGACCCAGGGTTATGCGTGAATTAACTTGCAATATAGTTGAAGCCTAGTGCATAGTCAATCAATGTGATGATAGTGGCCCAACGCAGCACTTTGAAGTGTGTATCATGTCAAATGGGTGAAAGTTACGGAGAGAAAGACCGTAAAGGTGAGCATCAGTGAGATGTTGGCAAGGTAAGGGTACCCTGCCGCTGTGAGGAGCCTAGGTGGGGACCCCGAATCCCTGTTATTTGATTGGTCATCTTTCTGTGGACCTACATATCATTTTCACCACGTCGTCGCTTCCTCTTTTCTTCTCATAATGGTGTCCTCCAGCATCGAGTCCATCTAATCGACATGCGCCTGTTGGCCTATCACAAACAAAACATTCTAACAACCATTTCGATAGATTCGTCATCAGGAATAGCACATGCTCTACAGCCCCGCAACCCTTTCCCTTCAATGCTACTCGGCGTCGTGAACGCCTCACTGTGATTGGAGCCCAATTCCTCAATCCTTGGCTGCTTCAATGGCGCGTTCTGCAGCAGCAGTAGTGTGCAGGTGGGCCTTTTCAGCCGGTCTCTCCGTTAATTCAGGGCACCAACATTCAGTCATCTTCACGATCATCAGTGATGAGTGATCCAGGAACGAACGGTCCGAAGTCCCAGGAACTGTGTTCTGGAATTCTTTGAGTCCTGAGCTAAAGACCCAGAAATTTTGTTCCGGCACCCAAGAATTCCCAGAACAACCAAGGGTCTTGCCAGACAGTCCCAGATTGATGCCGCTGTCAGTTCCCTTAAGCGGTACGTCTATAATTCCTAGACATGTCTTCGTGTCATAGAACCATTTCTACCCGCCAGCGCGTACGAAGAATCACGGAGAACCCCCGTCAGAACAGAACCAGTCAATAGTTCGCAGCCCGTGATAGACGACACCTTGGTATCGAATCAACCCGGTAACCATCACATTGTTCCTACGCGCCACCACTTTCGACACTCTATAACATATACCCGCGGCGACAAGACAACCCCAAGACCCAATCCCGCGGAGCGACCCCCAATCCGAACGGGTGAACCCCATACCTGTTCCCAAGGTTTAGGCGAACAGTTCGAGAACCCTTACACTAAATGATGAGACGGGAACGTGGGATGCCATGGATATCCCCACGATTGCCCATCTCGCCCATCCACTCCACGCTTTGTTCGATCGAGTGTCTACCCCGGAGCCCGGCCAGACCCGGCCACGGGTTGACCCAACCTGTTGGTGTATAGGTAGCCCATCCAAACCACCATTCCCCAACTGACCAACCAGCACTTGTCTCGGAAGACCGAGGACATGGTCATGGTGCAGCCCCCGTGGAGGCATCTGTCGACGCCACTTTTTCGCCAAATTTCCAGTCTATCCAAAGGATGGGTGTGGAATACCACCTACGTGGTCTGGAAATTGGAGAGTGACCTATGCACTATCCTGAAATGTGATCTGGAGGTAGCGGACTCACTCCGACACCCAGTCCGGGAAGGTCGTAAAGACACTACCGCCGCGGAACGACGCCGCGGGATATACACTTCTGGATAAAATTGGCGTTGAGAGTCAACGTCAATTCAACCCAAGACATGACATTTTGTGCTGCAGACTGCGTCATTACCATGTGCTGGTAACACGAACCAAAAAAATGGCTACACCTTCATTCGGGCAACCCGTTCCAGAAGGTTGTAAAAACAAGTTCGAGTGCGGAGAAGCCTCACAACCTTCTTCAACTGAAGGAAGGTCCCATCTGGGGAGAACGAGGGGACCACACCCAGTGAACCCCAAGGGCCAGAGACATGCCTCAAGAATGTCGCGGCGCAACACCATCCTAAAAGCGCCACTTTCGTCTCCCAAGTGCAGCCATCATGCATGTCGACGGRAAAGGGACGAAGAGCTGAGCGGTTCGGAATTGTCTCACCTGGAAAGGGAATAGAGTGTGCGTATGCCGAACCGAACTCTAACCATCAAGGTGGATCTGAGCTCACTTGAGGATCCTCATGGTCAGATTTGAGCCGATGACTCTATCAGGCCTGACATATGCCCATATACGGACATCCTGATGAGATTCTGCAGGTACCTCTAGGTAAGGGAGAGGTTGGTCCTGCACAGTGAATCTGTGAAAGGGCATGAGCAGTCCAACAATGGACACTTGCCCATGCAAAGACGTCTCGCGGCGACTGCTTCGCTTCAGCAAGCGTGATATGTGAAAGTGAAACGTCACTAATCCGATGGTTATGGCATGTGTCGAATACGTCAACTGTCAAGTGATGCGATGAGCCTAGACCGGGCTCTCGAGCTCTGGTAGACGTTCTGGAAGTTCCAGAATGCTATCGGATCTCAGCCCTGTCAAGCTCGCCAGACCCCACGAGCTACCCTGACCATGGCAATCAGCTTCGGACCTGGGATGAACCATGGACAACTGCTTATACCGCCAGGCTTGATGATTAGGAAACTCCAAAAAAGTACACTTTATCTTGCTTTGAAAACTGAGACTGTCCGTTGGCATATTCAACTCAGTCGGTCGAGCGGTTGGACCTCCGAGAGTCACCAGATTCAGTCCAGGGGTTGTGGTAAAAAGGTATGCCAACAACCGCATTGTGTCAACATTTTCAATGGTTGATTGCTGTACCTTCACATGAAATTCCCAACCGCATTTTAAAGTTTTAAAGTTTTTATTTCCGCTGCGGGAATCTCTTTCTGCCGGACGCAATGCAAAAGTGAAAGCAGCATGTGCGTCCTTCATCTAATCCCAGGGTCCACTTCTGAAGCTTGACCGTGGCTGTCTCGCGCGTTCGCGTTCGCGGCAGGCGTTGCACTTTAACGGCATGTGGGAAAGCTGGGCCCACAAAAGTTCAGATCAAATCTCCATTGTGAGGGGAAAGTGTGGCACCAAAGGAGCGATATCGACCATTCAGATAGGCCGATAACGCGCCCAGCCACACGCTATCGTCGGATTCCGTCAAGTCCAAGGAGAGTGAGAAAGGCTGGGTCCAGTGTCGTCAGAGCTTTTGTCCTTTCAGGGATTCGGCTCACAGTGGATGGCCCTTTTTGCAGGACACACTGCAGCTTGCGGCACTGCAGCCTGGACGAATGTCAATCGCGCGTTGCCCTGACTGCCTCTGCCCTGACTGCCCTGACAGCCCTGGGCGTGTGCCGGCCGGTCGTTATTGCAATCTCTTCCACACGATTGCCCATCCCAGCCCGTCTTCTCCTTCTCCTCTGACCCGACACACTCCAATGCCACTTTGGGTCACCGCAACACGACTGCCTCGGAGCCCACCACTTTGGACCTTACGATGTGATCCAAAAGCCACGAATACACACCATACTCAACCTGAAGCTCTCCTCTGCTCGACACCATAACCACCGTCCGATTTTAACTACGCGACAATCACGCTCCTCCAACCAATTCCACTCTTCAACTTCGCTCCCTCGTCCGAAACCTACCTACACTAGGACCTGTTCGCCATGGCACCACTAAGGAAGAACCAAAACCACGACGACAAGTCAGACACTCCCCACGAGGGAGGAGGAGGAGGAGGAGGAGGAGGAGGAGGAAAGAAGAATGGCCATACCGGAGGCACCAAGATGCGGCGAGGCGGAAGTTCCACGGGCTCGAGCCTGCGTGAGGTGACCAACGCCGCCGCCGTTCTTGCGGCCGGTCCCACTTCGCATCCTGCGACGACGACGACAACACAGTCGGAGGCAAGCAACCCAGGTGTACGTTGGCTTCTCACTCCCAACCCAGCCCTAGTCACAACCCCAATTTCCCGACCACAATTGGCTTCTGCCCATTGAATGTGCCCAAGCTAACCTGTGTCTTGTCTCTTCACAGCTCCAATGGCCCGCCTTCGAAAGGGACGTCCTCCATGCCTACCGACGAGCCTACCGCCTCCAGACACCGACCGCATACGCGAACCCCGTCCACCAATGGGTCCTCACCCAGCCGGGCAGCGTCGGCCTATACTCCCCCACGATTGCGCGACGCAAGGAATACCGGAGGCAAAGCAAGGACCAGTTGACCAGCACGGTGCGCAAGCACTTCAATGGTCTCGGCGTCCAGGAGAACGACATCATTGTCGATTTTTTGCACAAGATTCGCACCTCTCAAGGCGTGCCTAAAAAGAAGGTTGTCAAGCCGAGGGAATACATCACCTTGCCTCCGGAGGAATGAGAGGTGACGACATGGTGCGGGAAGCTGACTCGGGGGGTCACGAACCCAACCCTCTTCTTCCATCACAGCTATCGGTTGACGGTGCTGTGAAAGAGTCCTCACGATCCTGTTTTTTTTTTTCTTGTGGTTATTGACGATGCCTGCTTTGGTGTGGACTGGGAAATGCATGGGCGCTATTCGGATATCCTTGACTTTTTTGCTTCGATCGACTGGAACCGACTTGGCGCAATGGACTCATGATGGTTATTTTTGGGGAATTTTTACACGGCAGGCACACAACGCACCATGGCATGGCACATATGGGAATTTATATAGGAATTGATGATTGTGGTTACCACCACGGTCCACAATGTTTTGGGACCCCCAACCCCATCCCGTCTCCCCCTTGGACCTCATAGTCCGGTGGGATCCCGGGCCATCAGCAGCACGGTGCATTGAGTCTAGTTCGCCGAGTGGACGAATTGGTGTTGAGTGTTTTGCCGCAGCGCAAATGGCGATTCGCGGTTTGGAAGACGTGGTGGGGCAGAAAGAAGGCGGTGGTGATTTCTAGAGACTTTGGAGACCAGCGAGGTTCCCGGATTCCCCACTTTTGAGCAGCTTAAGTGCTCTGAATGCCAAGACCGAGCCCCCCAACGGTCCAATGGCATTTGTGATTCGGCGAATCGGCAGCCAAAAAGTTGACTGGATGGTTGTCCCAAGTGCTTCCGTCCTGTCACGACGACCTTCTTTCGTAACCCTTTGCGAACTTCTCTCCTCTCCCATCGAAAAACACGGTGTTCGGTTCAGGCTGTCCTCCGCCATACCGCTCGAGTTTCTGTACGCTCACACTCCTTTGTTTGTCTGAATTTAGATGTCGTGGTAATTCCTATTAGCTACTGGCCCGCACTATCTACCGACGAAACCCGAACCCTCTCCTCTCTGCGTATACCCATCCATATCTAGATCGAGATGAACTCATCCGTTCTTCCCAAGGCAGCCCTCCCGGCTCGCCACTTCTCCCCCGTGCAAATATGTCGTCGCCAGAGGTTTAGAACCTGCGCCGGAAGGAAGGCTTCCGCTGCTGGCTTTACTGTAGTTGCTAGGCCTCGCACCAGCCGCTCAACGACACCCACTTCGACAAGTCCTGTCTCGAAGCCAAGGGTAGGTCCTGATGACGTCTTGTTCACTTTTGCTCCGTGCGTTTTCAGCCACATGCTGACCAGCTCCTTGCTTGATCATAGACCTTCCACACCACCAACCGACTGCTTGCTACACCTCGCGACCCCTACGGGATACTGGGTGTTGACAAGAGCGCCTCGCAATCCGACATCAAGAAGGCCTACTACGGCCTAGCCAAGAAGTACCACCCCGATACGAACAAGGATGCCGACGCCAAGGACAAGTTCGCCGAGATCCAGTCCGCCTACGAAATCCTGTCCGACCCCGAGAAGAGGAAGCAGTTCGACCAGTTCGGCGCTGCTGGCTACGAACCTTCAGGCGGCTACCCCGGCCCCGGTGGTGAACCCTTCGGCGGCGCGCACCCCTTCGGTGGCTTCGGCGGACGTGGCGGATTCGGCGCAAACATCAATCTCGATGACCTCTTCTCAGCATTTACCGGCGGTGGCCGTGGTCCCTTTGGGGGCGGCGGTCGGGGTCCGTTCCAGCAGGAGATTTTCGAGGGTGACGATATCGAGGTGCAGGTGCAGGTGTCGTTCATGGAGGCGGCCAAGGGAACAAAAAAGACGATCACGATCCTGCCACTGACGGAATGCGGCACATGTCATGGCAGCGGTTTGAAGAACGGCACTCAGAGGTCGACCTGCAAGTCGTGCGGCGGTACCGGTCAAAAGGTCGTCACGGTGATGGGCGGCTTCCAGATGGGCACCGTCTGCAACGCCTGCAGCGGCAGCGGCATGGTGACGCCCAAGGGATCCGAGTGCAGGACCTGCGGGGGCGACGGCGTGGTGAGGGAGCGCAAGACGATGGTGGTCGATATCCCCGGCGGTATCGAGGACGGCATGAAGCTACGGATCAGCGGCGAGGGCGACGCGCCCCCATTAGGCAGACAATCGAACCCCAACGCCCAGGGCACCAAGGGCGACCTGTACGTCCACGTCCGGGTTGCGCCCGACCCCAAGTTCCAGCGCCACGGATCCGACATCCTCTACACGGCGACGATACCGCTCACCACGGCCATCCTCGGCGGTGAAGTCACGATCCCCACTCTCGAGGGCGACGCCAAGGTCCGTGTCGCCACCGGCACCAACACAGGCGACAAGATGACAATGGCGGGCAAGGGTATGCCCAAGCTCAAGGGCCGCCGCGGAGCCAGGGGCGACCTGCGCGTCGAGTTCCGCGTCAATATGCCCAAGTACCTGAGCCCCAACCAGCGCACGATAGTCGAGATGCTAGCGGACGAGATGGGCGACAAGACGGCCAAGCGCGTTATGAACCTTCACAAGACGTCGTCGACGTGAGAAACCCCGGCCCCCTCTTTTGGATTACTGTTCTTGGATAAGAGAGTCTTACGGTTCTTTTGGCAATGGTAACATCCAGCTAACTTTTCGACGCACCTCTAACAGGTCTGGGACTTCTTCTTCTACCGATAACACTGCTTCTCACGACGCTGAGGACCACAAGAATGAAGGTTTCCTCAAGTCGCTGTGGCATAACTTGACCAACCACCCTGCTCATCAGCAGAAGGATGGGTCGGAAGGGTCTTCGACGGAGACTAAGAAGGAAGATAGCGAGAAGAAGAAGGACGATACCAAGAAGGAGTAAAACGGCCTCTCGCTCCGAAACATCAAGAAAGGGAAGAATTTGCATCATCCCATATCGGCGTTGGTGGGTGGAGGAGGATGATAACGGACTGCAGTGGTAATCCTTGCCAGTTGGGTTATCTATCTGGTTTCCTTGAAAAGTACACAATAATCAGACGTCTAGACGTCTTTATACATCGGCTACCTCAAAAAGGGAGATTGCGGCCACACCGCGGGGCGGACACTTGTTTTGCATGGGCGGTGTTTTTGCGATGGGCGACGGCGGCGGCGGCGGCGGCATAAATCATTACGACGACGAGACTGAGAGAGAAGAGAAGGGAAGAGGAGGTGGAGGGATTGTATACTACCAAGATTTGAGACGGTGATGTTGCTGTAAGTTTTACCCAAACAAATGAAAATGGCATGTACACTATACACACTACTCTAGATACCGAGAACGATTTGGATCCATTTGTTTGTATACAACACTTCATTTTTTAAGTCTGTTACAGAGTATTAAAAGACAAAATTCATCACACCTTCACCACCCTCCCTTCTCCATTCACCATCATCCCCTTCAAATCTCTCAACAACCCCCCGAACCCCCCCCCTTCCCCCTAAAAGCATCATCAGTAACCCCCCTCACCACTTCCTCCTCACCCTCCACACACCCCGGCACACTCACCGTCCTGTTCCCACCCTCAGCTGCACTCTCCCAAATCCACCCCTGCCCACAATCCTGCTCCCTAACAAACGCATACCCCACCGACTCTCCAGCCGTCAACGGCACCTTGGCAAACCACAACGGTCTCTCGCTGGTATAGTTACTACTCTGCATCGGAATCGCCTGACTCAAGTCCCAGTTCCCCAAGTCCGAAGAGTTGCCCGTTAAGTAAATGTTTTCGCCGTAGTAAGTTGACGCGTTGACTTGGAACAGGATCGTGGATTGGCAAGTCACCGTGAGGTTGGGGGCGCCGGCGGAAGTGGCGGGGGCGTAGGTTCCTTTGTAGGAAGTTGCTTCGCAGGTGGAGGGGACAGAAAGGGTGGAGGGTACCCAGGAGGTAGGAAACTGGCGATTACGGCGGTGCGTCATGGAGAGGAAAGAAGCGAAGGACCAGGTTAGATTGTCGGCGGATGTTGGCGAGAAGGGGGAGGTTTTGAGGAATTGTTCGGCTAGTGAGCCTGACTCTGGTGTATACCGCTGGACGACGCTCACAAAGCTATCAGCGTAGCTCGTCACCGCGTTCAGGATCGCCGAAAAGGGTGACAGTCCGTTCAACACCGGCCAAGCACGATAGACCGTCCCCGCCCTCGCAAGCGGGTAAACCGTCCTAAAGAACCCTTCACTAGTCCGATCGACAGCCACAAACCCCTGCCTCTCCCACTGCGCCACCGCATCGTACAACAGTTCCGCGGCGCCGAGGGTAATCAGATACCACGGGTTGCCGGAGTAGTACACATCCTCGGGATACCTCCCCAGCGCCACGCCCTTGTTTTTCGGGATCCCGGCGTTGATGGGGTATAAGTTGGGATCACGGAAGGTGTCCACAAGCACCTTGAAGGTGCTCAAAACTTTTGGATGACACGGTTGCAGCGTGGGCGAGTCGCAGGCTGCATTAACGTCGAAAGAGGCCAAAGGGCCGAGGATGGTGTTGGCGTCTATTCCACTACGAGAAAAGCCGGGGATGTTGATGTTGCCGAGGAGATGGCCCCTTTTAGAGTCGAAGAAGGCGTTGGAGTTGAGGAAGCAGAGGATTCGCGGGGCTTGGGAAGCACAGGCGTCGCAAGACAGGCCGAGAGAGGAGGCGAGTTGGGAGCCGGAGACGAGAGAGCGGTATTGGGATTGAGTGGTGAAGAAGGAGGTGCCGGAGACTTCTTCCCAGAGGTCGAAGGTTGTTGAGTTCCTTTTTTTTTAGGGACCGTTGTCAGTCAATTGTCACCTCTACCACGAACGCTGGGAAGAGAAGGACTAACCAATACTGTCCCACATAAGCCAAATCATTAGCAATAACCGGCCAAATCACCTTCTTCACCCTTTCTCCTTCCCCCCTTTTAACAAGGTAATTGCTATACTCAATCAACGCAATCGCTCTCAACGCCGGCCCATCTCTCTGCGGCCGGCCCCAGTTCCCGTTGTATCGGCTGCCGTCGGCATTGAACTTGGGTTCGCCCAGCCCAGCGCCGGAGGGGAGCAGCTTGCCGGATGGGTTAGTCACGGTTTGTAACACGGCTTGCGAGTGGATGTAGTCTTCGATGTAGGGCTGGAGAGCCTTGTTGCCGAAGAGGAACTCGTCTACCAGGGTCTTGTAGGTTAGGGCGGCGTCGCGGGTCCAGGTGTAGAAGTCTGTGACAGGAGGAGTATGGGTTAGTATGATAGGATGCTGGACGCTTGATCATGGGAGTTGCGGAACTGACAGTTGGGATTCTCCTTGGTGGGACTGGCGATGACGATGCCGGGTCCTGCTCCTGGGACTCTGGGGCCGATATTCGCTAGGACTCCGTCGAGGGCGATCTTTTGCTCTGTTTTTGAGAGGATGAATATCAGTGTGATCCTATGTTGAATACGTTCAACGACAAGAGGTCTAACCAGTGCCAATGAAGGACTTCAACGAGACACCCTGAGGCCATGGCTTCTTGTCGCCCGTGGCAGCAGCAGTGACACTAGTAGGCCACGCCACAAGTCCGGCAAAGACAACTTGCGTGAGATGGACCATTTTGGGAACTCGAATATCAAAACCGGAGCCAGTGAGTCTGCGGAAGAGGAGTGACTGGTTAAGATCGCCAGGAAGACGGAGGGGATATTGTATATGACAAGGTGGATGGAGTATATATACTTTCCCCTTCAGTCCGGGTAATAACTCTCGACCACATGCTAGTCAACCCATATCATCATTTCCGTCAAGCCGGGATCCCCTCATTCCCCAGACCACAACACCCCCGGATTTTCTCCTCCATCCATGCTGCCATTGACAAATGGGGAAAGTCTAGAACCACAGACTCGCAAAACCCCATCCTCGCTAACAACGATTGCGGGGAAAAGGCCAATTCCTCTTTCCAATGCTACCCTACTTCCCTCAATCCCTCTTCTCCAACAACGAACCGTGTTGAACTGAACAACACTAGGACCCGAACACTCCCAAACTCCGGTGGCCTGAACGCACTGTAACTTCTCGCGGGCCGATTCAATTCCTTCTATTGACGGAGGCCAAGAATTTTTCACCGTTTGCCCAGGCTCACCCAGGCAAACAGGTTCGAAGATGGGCCGAGCCGATGCGGAGAATCCCTGACGGTTCGTTGCTACCCTCTTTAGTCCCTGTCTATAACCGCACATCATGAGCCTGCCATGCTTAGTTATACCTGGTTATGTCTAACCCAAAATCTCCAAGGCCGAGGAACGGAACGAAAGTGTCCCCTCGGTTCCCTTACTCACCTAATCGAGGGGACATAATCCAAGTGTGTCCGAGAAATTGACCGAGTCGCACCGACCAAGCCGCCTCAGTACAGTCCAATACTGGTTTGATTGTTAGCTCGAGACCTCGGGTCAACTTCCCTAGGCGTTTTCATGCTGTGAATATGCTTTTTCCAAAATAAGATACACCGTATTGGATCTTGTTGATGCCTTTCGGATCCGTACCTAGCCATTTATTCAGTCCTTATAAGGTTTAGGTCAATTCGGAAGAGATCTCATCCAGTGTACCAGGAGTAGGTACTGTACCAAACTAACAAACAAACCAGCACTAGATTGTAGTAAATACTCCCCAAATACCACCGGCTCGGCATGAGGAAGATATCAATGAACGAACACGAGTTTCTATCAAGACTTTGGATCCTTTCTGGTAGGCGATCTCTGTGAATTGCGACAAGTTTTTGCGGTTGTCGTAATCTGCGAACCTCTTATGTGTGCCCTTGGTCTTGTCCGTCCCGGTGCCGATATAAACGAGGGGCGTAGCGTCTGCTTTTTCGAGGATCAGGAGGTAAGAGGAGAAAGCAGGTTGGTCCTGACGGGAAAATTCAGGCAAATCCATGAGGGTATCAAGGCTGGGCGGATAAGGGGCTTGTTTGATGTCTTGAAGCCCGTTGGAGAACTTTAACCCCGTGGCTTCGACCGTTTCCTATAGCGATAGCTTGGTTGGGATGTGTTGTCCGATCTCATTTTTTTTGCCAGCAAATGCGACGTTGTATGCATCATATGCCTCGTTTATCAGGGTTGCCTCGAACTCCAAGGTGGCCTCGAAGATCGCTTGTTCGTTCTCCTCGTCATCTTCCTCGTACTCCTCGTCATCTTCCCCTTCCTCCTCCTTCGAATCTCCCTCCTGGTCACCGCTGCCTTCGTCGCTTGAAGTTGGTTGGTCGTACTCGTTGTTGAACGGGGTCGTGGCTGCTATAGCAGCTGTCCTTGATCTGGTGGTCACCATGGCGATTGAGCGTAGGACACAGGAACAGAATCAGAGGGAACAAGGAGGGCAAGTTGTTGCCTGCTGCCATTGTGTCAGAGAGAACAAGGAGGGTAAGGAAAATATCCAGTAGTGGCAGCAGCAGAGTTTTCTATCCTTCCCAAGGAAGGAACACTCGACAGCATCTCCTGCCCGAGGAAGGAAGGAACACTCGACTTTCTTACACTTCTTCACCATTCCGAGTTCGTTATCGATAATACAGGTGTGTCCAAATAGGTACTCCAATTCGTCATGCTCGCTTTCTATCCTTAATCTTTGCCCAATTCCATCATAACCTGGAAGGTATGTGAGAAACGCCATTGGCTCCGATCCCATCCCGATTTGAACACAAAGTTGTTTTCCTGAACTACATCATCATGTCCAACACGTTTACTCTATCACCAAGACCCTCACTTTCTTCCCCTTCCCACTTATGTTAAATGTTTCGAAGGAAATCAAGCAGCAGGACTAGGAAGCTCCTTCATCTCCTGGCTCGCCGTATTCCTCGGCGCCGGGGAATAACTCGCCCGCATCTCTTGCTCCATCCTCTGATCACT
Source organism: Neurospora terricola FGSC 1889 (assembly GCA_009805285.1). NCBI lineage: Eukaryota > Fungi > Ascomycota > Sordariomycetes > Sordariales > Sordariaceae > Neurospora > Neurospora terricola. The sequence goes on along the minus strand of RANZ01000017.1, from coordinate 12,562 downwards.
GGATCTAGGACTGCCCTTGGCCGAACCCGGAGACCCAGGGGTCATATGCGCCGGCGGCGGCTTTGTCAACACTCCCGAGTGCCTACCCTCAGATGCGAGTGACTCTCTCCTCGAGGTCCGGCTTCTGAGGTGTTGTCGCGGGAGACCTTCCGCTGGCGCTTCCTTCTTGGCCATTATCAACCCATTTGTTGTTGATCCTTCTGATGGACCGTTTGGAGGGAAAGACGACGAGGGACGGAGGAGACCTTCGTTAGGTCCTTGAGGTCCATTTTCAGGAGGTTGCGAGGGTGGTGGTCCTTGTCTTCCCTTCTTGACGCTCTTCCATTCCATTCCGAAAGCGCAGAGGAGTGAGGCGAATGCAAGGCCCATGGCCGCTAGGAAAATGCGCTGACAGGCATAGTTATATGCGTCGAGTACGCGACCTTTGTATTCCGGTGGCACTTCGTTGGTGAGCTGCRTGGCCCCTTCGTTGACGATGACATGGCCTCCGATACCAGGGATTCCCGACAGTTTCTTGACGAGAAGGTTACTGAGGATGGTCTGGCCAACCGAAGTGAAAACAGCACCGCCCAATTGTTGAACAAAGAAGTTAATGGCAATGCCTGTGCTGACATCTTCTTTCGGCAAAACCGTCTGGATGGCCAAACCTGAAGTCTGCATTCCAAAGCCGAGACCGAACCCTGTCAGGAACTGGAAGGCGACCCAGTGGGAAACCGGACTACCCGGGTTCAGTGTGCTCATGAGACCCTCGCCAACCGACATGAGTGAGGGAGCAACGAGCATAGATGGTACATAGTATCCGATCTTCTGGGTAATGATACCGGCAATGATACTCGAAACGACCAAGCTGAGAACCAGTGGGAGTGTGTAGATACCCGACTTGATGGGATCGACCTGCTTGACGGTTTGGACTTGTAATACGTGATTCGTCAGCAACAATCCGGATAAAAGGGGGCTGATGTTGGATGAGAACTTACACCATATCGGTACGTAATACACCATCATAAGCATGGACCCTGCCAAGAAGAAGGTAAAGGAGGTACCAAAAGCCACGCTCCTCTGTGTTATGACCTTTGGCGGCACCATAGCCGTCTTGGGTTTCAAAATCTGGACAACAATGAAAGCCGCGGTACATGCCCCGAAGACCGCGAAGAGGAGAATGATGCGCCACGAATTCCACGCATAGGTCGAACCAGCCCACTGTAAAGCAAGCAAAAGACACACGGTTCCAGGAAGGAAGAAGATCATGCCGATGGGGTCCAGCCGTTTGATATGTACTCCAAGGCTAGCAGGTGCGCGCTTCTCTTTCGGCGGGTTCCAAAAGAAGACCATGAAGATAAAGCTAACAGCACCGATGGGCAAGTTGATGTAGAAACACCAACGCCAAGTGGCACCGCTCGTGAAGCCTCCGCCGATCAAGGGGCCCATAACCGATGCGATGCCGAATACCATGCCAAACAGACCTTGAAAGGCAGGCCTGCGGTGTAAGGGTATCATAGGGATCATGATCAGCATGCAGCCTGAGAAGATACCGGCGGAAGCCATGCCGGCAATGGCGCGGCCGACAATAAAGACGGTTGAGCTCGGTGCCGCACCGCAGATGGCAGAGCCAATTTCGAAGACGACAACGCTGACTAGAAAGACCCTATAGATGAAGAGTTTCTGTTAGTACCTATCTCCGCTTTATTGTTCAAGCAGAACCGGACGAAGACACTGACCATTTCATATCATAAAACTTGTAGATGCGCCCATAGACAAGTTGAGCACACGAGGTGGTCAACATGTAAGCGGAGCCATACCATCCAATATCGCCCAAAGCATTGAACTCGTCCGAGATGCGCGGAACGGCGGTCGCGATAATTGTCCTGTCGAGAGCGACGAGAAACAGCGCCATAAAGTTGCACAACAGGGTCAACCAGAACATTGGGCTCTTTGGCTTGTACAGATCATTCTCGGTTGGCTGCGGTGGGCCCGTAGGCGGCGGAGTGGGAGAGAGCTTTTCGACATCGTTTGGTTCTGCCATGCTACCAGCGCCCCTAGATTCGTCTCCCGGGCGGTTGTGATGGCTTGACTTGCCACTACTGAGGGACGTGGTGGACTGCGAGACGGTAGCCATTATGGATGGGTTGGTTCGGAACAGTTGGTGGGAGGTCGCAGAAAGATGGAAAGCAAGGCGACGGGGCCCCGTGGGAAAAGGAGGACCAGCCTGCCGGACGGGGGCGGGGACAGAGTGCGACCGAGACACTTGTTGTGATCCGATGACTGATGGGGGGTTCGTCCTGGGATCCTGTGACAAACGGGTCTCTCTTCGTTGGGTTTCCTTCTCCTCCTCTTCCTGGTGTTCCTCCTCTGCTTCTCTCCTTCTTCTCGTGCTGGACACTGGCAGCCTTGGTGACGAAGGGGGCCAATCTTGAGGTCTCACAAAACGAGTTCGGGTAATCAGACGAAACAACAAACGGCCGGGCCGGCTAATTAGTCATGCCTCAACACGCCAATCATCCAAGTGTGAGGTTCCGGAATCGTGTGGTTGCTGAGATGAGACGTAACGAGGTGAGGTTTAGGTGACGCAGGGTGAGGTGACGCACGGTGAGTGAGTTGAGTGAGCCAAGCCTTTAAGGAGATGTGGGAAGTATGTAAACAAAAAAGTTGAAGACGGGAAGCAAGTAAACAAGTGAAACACAATCAGAGGTGCGTCAAAGATATGCCGACCAAAAAGTGCTTGCTTGCGTATGTACTAATGATACTGCCGTAGAGGTATCCTGGATGGTAGAAGAAGCGCAGAAAAGAAAGAAGAGGGAGAACAAAGCAAAAGAAAGAAAAAGCAGTGTCGCGCACGCGGTTGTCTATATAAGACACGTTCTTGGTCTCGGACATAAAAAGCAACCAGCGTGGAGACAATTTGACAGCCCCCGGAGGCTGCCAGGCTACGGGCAGGCGTAGATGACGGGTGACGGCAAGTATGGGACCGTGGACCCGTGAGTTCAAAGGTCAATCCGTCAAACCATGTGGCTATTCCTCTTAACATGCGCATCGGTCCCTCAACCTTGGCCTACGGCGCCGCGTCAGGATGACTGCCTGTGGTCCGAAATGCCTGAGTTACATGGACATGGACCTGGGACGCACATCCATCGGACATGTGGGAGATCCAATCCATGTGTCTTCAGTAGGGATTTTCAGATTCCTCAGTGGTCCCCATGTATGCTCCATGTAGAGCTAGGTAGAGGCATGCTGCCCCGTTCTGTCGGGATATGCATCTTTGATATTGGATGACGGGTGCGAGATGTATGGAGGGACGAGGAACGAAGTCAAAGAAGAAGGGGAAGGGAGGCGGATGAATGATAGGCGAGTGAAGCGAGTGGCTACCTATCTTTTTCCATTTCGCCATCCAAGGGCTGCTATCTTGGGCATCGAAGAGAGTGTTGGTGTTCCCATGTCCATCACTGCAATTTGTCAACGAGGGAAAGATGTCGGAGCATCGGAGCTTTGGGTGCAGACTCTGCATTCCACTTACTCACTCTGTCCTCCCTGCGCGACAATTGCCTGTTCCCACCTGATTACCCGGACCACTCCTGCCTATCCTGTCTGTCTTGTCCCATCTCGCCTGGCCAGAATGGCATCGTGTACCTTGCGCCAAGCGAAGAAAGGGAAGGAGTTCCCCATCGCAAGATCCGCTCCTGCAGGTTCCATGAGCGCGGTTTCGTGTGGAGCTGGACGGGAGGAAGGAGGAGCCTTTCTCGTTTAGTCTTGGCTTTCGGCATGCGGCGCTGGTGGCTTTCTCAAGGCTTAGCGTCTGTGTCGTTGTACAATAAAATGGCACAGACGGAGGTCGGCCGATGCAATAACCGATCTGTTTTTTGGTCAAGTTTAGCGATCGTCTCCAGCCATCTCCAGGTGGATTTAGCGGCTCTTAGTGGGAATCAGCACCTTATCCGTGCCCTATGACCCCGCCGAGTGGAGGTTCGGCTGGACCCGAGCCCCGCTCTCGACCTCATTGCATTCAGGTCGAATCCACTTTTTCGCTCCTGGGCTGAATTTCTCGGGTACGAAAGGGAGCTCTCGGTCCCGAAACTTCTCATCCAACAACCGGGGTCAGGACGGTACCTCGTCGCGCTCCTGCATCGTCTCGTTTCTTTTCACTCTCTACGCACTATCCACAGTGCCGGGATCGGTCACATTGTTTCAAACCCTGAGGGCCTCCTTGAGACACCAGAGATCAAGCAGTGAACCGTACAGGTAATATGGTACTAATATATTCCGTCGTCATGGTCGTSACGACCATCAGAAAAAAGCAGCAGCAGCAGCAGCGGAAGCGGAAGGGAAGGGCAGAATGCAATTATCAAGGGCGCACAAGCGACTGCGATATCCGCTGCCAACTCTCACGCCTTACACAGACACACACCAAAAACAGAAAAGGGGCCAAGCATCTCGCTACCCCCAAAGGTGCGCAGTAGGGCTGGCTCCTGTCAACCCAGAGCTGGCGCGCAATCTGATTCGACAGCGCTTCCAAGTCGAACTGCGGTTACCATTTCCCATTCCGTTCCCTCACGCATCTTGCACGCACCGATGCACAGTCACCGTCACAGTGGCAGTGACAGCTGAGGATTGTTCGGAGAAACACTTTGGCCAGCTGCCTCCAGTCCAGTCCAGCTTCGATCCAAAGGACACAACTCGTATCAGGACGTATCGAGCATCTGGACCGACATCGTATAGACGGATCCAGCAAGGCGTGCGCGGCCTAGGTAAGAAACCCGTTGTTGCGGCGGGGAAAGACAAAGAAACCAAGACGAGGTGGAAAGACTGTGGAGAGGAGAGAGGAGACCAAAGAGGCCACGAGACTGGACCCGGGGCTGGGGGGAAGGGCAGTCTTAAGCTGGACATTTATCGTCCACCACACAAGGCTTAGCAGTGCAGGCAGAGGGACTGGAACCCGAGACGAGCGGACGAGCGGTCAGGATGTGTGGACTTGAAGTGTCTGGACAGGATCTAACCTTTAACGAGCCATACCAGTATGCCTGTTGCTTGCTTGCCTTCGCTCAGTTTCCTTTCCCTCGGGTTGGCTTGATTGCTACTGCTTTCTGCTGCTTCTGGCTGCTTTTCATCGCCTTGCTCCTCTCTGGTTCAGTTTGCTTGCGTCTTTTTTATTCTCTCCGAGTCATCATCCTTTTTTCTTCTTCGTCGTTCAACACACAAAATCACAGTTGAGCGGGATCCGTCACCCAACAGCCTGGAACTGGAACAAGCGCATACAAGCGCATACCATTTCAGATCACTTTATCTTGTGTTGCCGGAAGCGCATCCAATCGCCCGCCTTCCTTTTGCAACTGAACCCCTCTGCTGGCCACGCTTTCTTCGCTATTGCCGGGTCTCCTTGCCTCAGCCCAGCATTCCGCGGCTACCAACGCAAGGTAGGTGCTATTGACTCTTCTTTTTCCCAGCGGTCGGGCACTTCGGGTGCTTCGAGGGCTCTTCTGGTCCCGAACCTCCTCCACTCTCCACTACTCTGGAACTCCCTCGACCAGCCTACGGTACCAGCAGCCTACCAGCAGCCGACCAGTCTTTCGCTACCTACCTCTGTCGGCAGCGCACTCCGGACTATCATCCATTTACGCCTCTAGAGAATCGACGCATCTCTAAATCGGGTGTGGCTTTTCTGCGCCTGTCTTGCTGGCAGCAGCCGTCAGGCCCCCGGCCTCCGGGTTCCAGATTCGGCCAAGGATCCAGACGGCCGGATACTGGACACTGGACCTTGGGGACAAGATTGACATCGACCGGTGTCTGTCTGGAGATTGGACTTTGGCCCTTCAACATTCRGTCGAGGTACCTCGATCCGCCTCGTCACATACTACCTGCCTTGGCCTTCGCTGATACTACACACATCGCCCTTCGTCCAGCGACAGATACATGCAGTGAACGACACTCTGCTCCTGCACACCTGACTGGCGGCACACACACATATACTGGCATACATACCTCACACACGGACATCCCACATCCATCCGCAAGCTCCCACTGTCCTGGCCTCCCCTCACATCTGGTTGTTAGACATCGACGGCTAAAGAGAGGTAGAAGGTACCCAACTACCACATCACCCCTCCAGTTCCTCGAGTTCCCCCACGGCATCCCGCCCGCGAGTGGTGCGGTTTCAGCCACAGGGACACCATCCGCCATCCGCATCCGCTGTCAGGACTGGACCAGAGGAGACCATAGGCCAAGGAAGCAGAATAAGCCGGGCGCAAGCTAACGGTATACTCAATACAGAAAAGCAGAGAGCGGTACAAGTTCCCTTTTGTAGTGGATGCCCTGCGGCTCTGCACACAAACATCTGTCTTCAAGCCCTGGGTGACCCTGGGAACCGACCCCTGGCACGCCCACGCACGCCGTCAAGAGAAAACTGCAGAAACAAGTGACGGGAACTGTGAGTCTGTGGTGACGCCAGCAAAGTGACGCCAACAAAGTTACCTCACCCTTGGAAACAACGGCCACTTGTGGTTGGGGCTTGCTGGGCGTGACCTGGTAGACCTGGCTCAGTAGAAAGCGCTCCTATACAATTGGTCTGAACCACGGCTTGGCCAAGTCCCCGTCTCGGACCCGAGCGGCCCGTCTGCATCCGACCAAGCTTCACGCGGACCCCCGCAACACCCTTTACATAAGTCAAAGGTAGTCGACTAGTATCCAACATGGCTTCGGAGCTTACGCCGCCGGACCAGCGGCATGACTACCTCCACCAGCACCCGCAACCCCCGTTGCCGCCCTCCTCGTCGTCGTCGGAGCAGAGGCATTCCGTCGGCGTCCACTCCGTTCAGGCCGTCCCTGAACCCTCGGTGATGAAGTTGACGCGAGGCCATTCATGCGTCCTTTGTCAGCAGCGCAAGGTCCGTTGCGACAAGCAGAAACCCTGTGCCAACTGCGTCAAGGCCGGCGTCGAGTGTCGCGTCGTCCCGCCCCAGCCGCCTAGGCGCCGCAAGAAGAAGCCGCATGAGCGGGACCTCATCGACCGCCTCAAGAAATATGAATCCCTCCTCTCGCAGCACGGCGTCAACTTTGAGCCCATTGCTCACGACCTCAAAACCTCGGATTCTATCGACGATGTTGCCGACCTGGAGCAGGACCTTAGCGGACTCAAGACATCCCCTTCGAGTGCCGCAGATCATGTCTCGCCTGGCGATCAGGGATATGACAAGTCAGTCCTTCCCATGTAATCCTTCACTGCTGAACCCCCCCCACACCAGGCTAACTTCTTGCCCTTGCTTCACTCAGGCAAAAGTGGTTCCCATATAACAAGGAGGTAAGCTTGGTCGACCCACCATCCATCCATACTCATCATCACCATTCCATATGCCGGCATTCCTCAGTATTGGACTTGCGTTCCTCGGCTTGCTGATGAAATCCCCTTCCATATCTTCTGTCGCTTCCTCTAAAAACTCCACACTCAATGCAATGGCCATGGCCAGTTCTCTGTGCAAAATGTTAACCAAGTACCGTAGTTCCGAGTCATGGACGAGGATCTTGCGGATTCCTCCGATGAGGATTGTGAGGGGCCAACACTCCATCATGCATACGACACGATGTTCGATAACAACGATGGCTTCCCTTTCGTCGTCGGCGGATCTCCAACCAGCGTGACCAACTCGCACCCGTCCTCGTTCCAGATATTCCAGCTATGGCAGACCTACATCACAAATGTCAACCCACTCTTGAAACTCAGCCATACTTCCTCTTTGCAGAAGCAGATCATAAGTGCTGGTGCAAAACCGGCCAACATCCCCAAGCCTTTGGAGGCTCTCATGTTCGCCATCTACTTCTCTGCTGTCACATCGATGACGGCTGATGAAGTCCAGACCGAGTTTGGGGAAGACAGGACCATACTGTTGGCGAAATATCATGGTGCAACACAGCAGGCTCTGGTCAATGCTGGCTTTATGAGATCAAACGAGATCATGACCTTGCAAGCTTTTCTGTTGTATCTGGTAAGTTGTCGCCCAAATACGTAATAAGACGTTACCGGCTAACACCACCTCTCCCAGCTCTGTGTCCGCCAATACGTTGACCCACGCTCCATGTTTTGCTTGATGGGCATCGCCGTCAGAGTTGCGACCCGGATAGGCATTCACAAGGATGGACAACAGTTTGGGTTACCTCCGTTTGAGGTGGAGCAACGAAGACGGCTATGGTGGCAGATTGTGATTTTGGACAAGCGAATAGCGGAGATCACCGGTTCGGCCATTACGGCGTTATCGAGCTGCGGCGGTGATTGCAGATTCCCCCTGAATATCAACGACTCGGATCTCAACCTCCACGGAAAGGACTTCCCGACTCAGTACCCCGGCCCGACCGAAATGCTGTTCACCCTTACCCGGATCGAGTTAACGGTTGCCGCGGAGCCTAATGGACTTCGTGCTGTCGTGACTACACCTGGAGGGACTCGCGTCACTCAGCCGCGAGTGCATTTCAGCCCATCCCCGGCGTCACCAGACGTCGTTACCCACGTTGCAAACACCAACCTGCCGCGCGATTTGGAAAGTTTTTGCACGTACATGGAGAATGCTTACCTCAAGTATTGCGACCCCAAGGTACCTCTGCACTTCTTCACCCTGTTGATGACAAGGCAAGCGCTCTGCAAACTCCGAGTCATCGACTTCCTCTGTCGCGAAGCCACCCAGGGTGTCATGGACCACAATGAACGAGACGCGCTTTTTGAGCAGGCCGTTTTGATGGTTGAATATGACAACATGTTGCAGGGCAATGAGCTTTTGAAAGGATTCAAGTGGTACACCATGCTCAACTTTCCGTTGCCGGCCTACATTTTCCTTGTGCAGGATCTGAGGACGCGCACGACTGGTGCGCCCTGCGAGCGTGCCTGGACTCTTATGATCGAGAACTTGGAACGCCGTGGCTTGACATCTAACTTGCGCACACCGATGCATATCGCTCTCGGCGGCTTCTTTGTTAAGGCCTGGGATGCCCACGAGGCGGCGCAGAACCAGCTAGGACGGCATCTACAGACGCCCAAAATAGTGACTCTGATGCGCAATACGGCAGCCAAGTTCAAACGACCAAACAGTCCTCCGCAAGCTGGCAGTGGTCCAGTTGGTGGTATTAGTGGCGGCTTGTCAATGCCATCGGATCCACGACAATCCGTTCCCAATTCCGCTACGCCGCCAGGAATGATGCCTGCGTCATCCATGCCCCCGGATATGGCGGGCATGACAGGCCCTCATGGGCTTCTTGGCGTTAGTATGCAGGCGGGCATGTACACCACATCCAAACCGATGCAGCAACCGCCACAGACGGATACGTCACCGCAAATGGGCTCGGCTAACATGATGATGAACGATTCGATGATGTTTGGATCGCCAAATGGAGGCTTCGATACCGGAATGGGCCAAATGTTCGGGGCTGGACCGTCAGCGGCAACGCCAGCGGGCTCGATGGATCTCGATATTTCGCACATGGATTGGAATTATCTGGTGCAGTTGAGCTCTTTCGGAGGGTTCAATCCGAACTACTCGGCGCAGATGCAGTACCCTCATCAACCGGGTCCGGGGAATCAGTGAGGGAGACACGGAGAGGTGTCGTGAAATGTTGTGTTTAGAAGAGAGATACCCCTGATATACCCCCGGAATACGTTTGGTTGGATGTGTTGATGTGTTGAGGCTGTTTGTTGATTGAGAATCTCCTCTCAAGAATTGGAAGCAGATGGTTAAGACAAGCTATAGGCGTATTTGTCCAATGGGATTAGGAAGCTTAAGGTACATTGTGTTTATGAGGGGCAACCGGAACATACAAAAGGAGGAATTGAGGGACAACAAGTGTGGAACAGTGGAAGAACATTCTGAGTGATATATAACAACATCATACGAGTCTGGAACTGTATGTACCTATAGCTGAGGTGATGAGTGCGTGAGCTGTGTGCTTCTGTGTGGGGGAGTGAGCTTTGTGCAAGTCGGTTAGTCAGTTCAGTACCTGCGTGTGCACATGTACCCATCAAGCTACCCAGAGAGAGAAAGCCTGAAACTGTTGGTATGTAGCTGCATAGTTCGTATGTTTCTTGTTTTGGGTCGGGTCATTTATCGACAGTGTCGGTTTGTTGTCGGCAAGTCGTTTGGACGTACCGAAACCGTTCTCGCCGACGTCACTGCCATCTCTTTCGCGCAAAAGGAGGATGATCCAGGGTTTCTTTCTTTTGTGTATATGCGTATATACTCGGAGTATGAATTTCACCAAGTATTGTTCCTATCCGTCCTACCACTAACCACCCATCTATGTTATAGTCTTATAATAGCCGCGCGAATAAACGTCGGTCTATTATTTTACGTCCCAGCATGTACCGAGTTCAGCCAAGGTGGCTTACTCCTTCAACGGGAAGAAGACGGGGTGGGAACGGGAAGAGGACGGGAACGGAACCCGTCTTCCTCGGCAGATCGGTTCACGGTTATAAAAGTTCACAGTTAATATATACAATCTAACGCTAGTTTATTTATTAGCCTAGTACTCCTAATATATTAGACGAAATCTATCCCGAATTATCACAAAACCTGTAAAGACAAAATGAAGAGTTAGGTACAGTTTAAAAAGCTATTAACAAAATTCAATATAATATATTGATTTTCAGAAATAGTATATTCAAAGTAAGATTACGCTTTAATCATGGAACGCAACGAATCAATTAGATATAAAAACGCCTAAGAAAGTTGACCCGAGGTCTCGAATTAATAAATAAACTGGTATTGGACTGTGTATACGTCGGATTAGTTAGGGTAAAAGAGACTTAAGTATGAACATCCTTGCTTCTTCACGGCAACCTATATATTCACACACACACATATATCCATCCATCTCCTGCCTAAATAATTCCCAGCCAAAGTCACCTCACCATCAATGAGTGACAGCACAATGTGGACCCAGTAGATTGACGAATCTAACCACTCCAAAAAAAGGAAGTGTAACTTCGTTCCAAGCATATCTACGTGACAATATACGACTTACTAGTAGCTACTTAGTGCAAGGGCACAGTATGGTTGAGTTGAAGGCAAAGCTAAGATTCCATCTATAACAGAAGATTTTAGGTGAGGAGAAGAAAAGAGGAAGAGAACTAGATATATACGTATAAACCTGAATAAATACCCCAGTTATAYAAGCGATAATAGAACCCACATATAGGTCGCTAATAGCTAATCCCTTCACTCGTATCCTATTTACCTATATAARTAAACYTAAGTAAATACCTTTAATAGGYTTAGAGCYYGCCTTGGCTARTTTTAGYRCGAAYYTTCTATATTACTTATYCYTCTARCCTTCGTAGTACCTTATAGTATTAATCCTCCTATAGGGTATAGTGGGCGTAGTAATATAGCCGGACCGGCGCTATTATATTACCCTCCTCTATATAAAAGACTCGTCCGCGAATCTTATTAAAAGGCTCTATAATAAATGTAATAATCTTCTAATATACTTATTTACGTATAATCCTTTATAATTGCTTTAATTCTAATAATTTTAATAATTTATCGTCGTTATAYTCCTCCTAWTCTTYRTTTAATTAGTATATTAATTGCTTAGGGGGACCCAGGGTATTCGGGTTGGCTTCGTAAAAGTCCCAAAGAATTTTCGGAGCGTATTTAAAATTAGAAGTAGGCTACTACTCTAAATTAAAGTCCTAACCTCTCTAATCCGTATTATAGAAGAATTTCCTATTAATAATTTTAAATGTATTAATTTTATTGACTTCCTACTCAGGGACTTTATTGTCATTTGTAATAAAATTAGGGCACTCTACTACTTAGCCGGGTAGTAAATTATTATTATACTTTCTTAAGCGATTAATATAGAAGAGGTCTAAACCTTTTTAATTATTTGGAAGCTTTAACTTATATAAATATCCTACTTTTTTAATAATTTTATAATAGTTATGGATATTAGGGAAATCGAACTTATCGCTAAGGCGAATTATCGTTAACTATAACCGCTTAATAATAATAACCYTATCGYTAATATYGAAATTTAAATCCCTATATTTYTTATTAATTTACYGAATTTATTCYTYCTATACCTTTATAATCATTTCCTGTACGAATTCTATATATTTATAAATACGTTAAACGAACTCTTAAACTTACTTTTTAATTAATTATTCAACTTTAAATCCAGCGTCGAAGGTACAAGACTTTTAATCAAAGGGTATATATATAGGGCAGCCGAATATAACCTTATAAAGGGAAAAGTTAATATTATCTTAAAGGAGGTTATTTTATATGGCATTTAATATTAAGATCGTTTCTAACTAATTATTTTAATAATAATTAACGAAGGGGTATAATCATTAATCGAAATAGGTATTTATAATTTCTACTTATTCTACCGTTTAATTATAGCTTATAGTAGCTAATTTCCATTTTGTATTAATTAATTTAAATATTTTATTAATAAAAAYWAAWATAAATTAAGGGCTATATGTGACGAACGGCAGTCTGATCTGCCTAAATGAGATAGCTGAAGGTAGTAAACTATCAGAGTCGTTCGGTGAAGCCAAAAGGTTCACAACAAGTATGCTTGCGTAATACTG